>OZ026829.1:8627667-8920127 GCA_964023185.1 Macaria liturata
ATTCCGGCAAAATAGAAAAGCTTCAAACGTAGAGAAAGAACTCTTTGGAATACAATAAATGTCAAGGAAGTTATTTGAAAGAATTGTCTTGTCTTGAAACTTGTATGAGTTTAAATCGAAACACAAAACAAATAGTGTATCGTATGAAATTGTGCTTCTTTTATCAGTCTGAGTGAAGGAAAAATATACGTGGCAATTTTTATACTTTTCAATATGGTTTATTAAATATACGTTTCGTCGACATAGTCGCATTATGTTGCAATGAAGAGTAGACTCGTTACTCTAGGAAAGATATACCTACTACTACTTCTATTACTATACTTATAACAACTAGCCTTGTTGTTGTTTATTAGAAATAACTGGACATCATCACACAGGTGATGACCTAGTTTGATGTCCAGGGTTCACCAACTATTGTATAGTCATAAGCCCTATCTCATAGTAAAATTTTATGTTCACTACTGCTATACTTACCTGTTTCTTTCTAATAAGGTCAAATAAACGTTTTTATTATTATTATTATTGCCATAATCTCAAGGATCAAATGCAAACAAACAAATAAGTAGGTACAGTTTTATTATCACGATACAGACGTAAAGTTATTCCTCAGTACTTATAATTTTTCTAAACCCGCAAATCAGGATCCTATTAAAACTTTACACAATTTGGACTAAAAAGTTGCTGAAGATTTCGTCCCCTCAAAAATCGTAATCGCCTAATCCAAGCTTCTGCTGTTAACGTTTGAACGCTCCAACTTTTTTGAATTAGATACGCTAAATGACATTGTGTTTTTCGCGACAAAGGAATTTAGGAAATTTTCGATGATATCCGTTTCACTTTGGCTTTGAAGGTATTCTGTGAATTGGGTCAATATTTGCCAAGTCAATTTATGCAAACGGAAAGGAAGGGTCCCACGAAAATTTCATTAGTAGGAAAAGAGGTCACATTTCACGTGCTTGGGCAGGTATATTTCGTATATCTCTCTATTGCGTATGCCTAATTTAATCGAGCGAAGCGAGGACTTTGTAATACAGTGGAACTAACCGATGCGGCGACGGTATTTGTACGTATTACAATTAACTGTAACTTCCATAAGTGTCGTATTATATGTATTATTTAAATTGTTTTAGTTTAGTTACTAACTGAACTTTGGATCTGTTTGTAATCATGTAGTGCATGCATGTGTTTGATGCATAGAATGGATCATTACCTTCAAAGCGTTTTGCTGTTACTCATGTATTTTCTGTGAATTGTGTTGTGTGCCTAATAAATAAATAAGTATGGTTGTTGAGTTGCGTAAAGACAAAAACCGGGCTGTATCGTGTGGAAATTTTACAGGCCCATGACACGTCATATATTTTTTAAAATTATGAAATTACCAAGTGTATAAATGTAATAGTACTCACAACCCGCCGCCCGTGCCGGTGGCTAGCGCCCGCGCTAGTCACAGGAGCGGTCTCGCCAGCCGCTGCAGCGCTCCTACCACGCCTGTGCGGGCTCTGCAACAAACAACACACACTATTAGTTTATTTATCTAAATGGCTATATTACCATATAAAGGAAAGTGACAAATAATGAGAGCAAAGTGGCGTCATACATCTCACATTCATATAATTTATTCCTGTTCTTCTTATCGAACGAGAGTGGTCAACTCTGGTGTCGAGAGTTTCCAAACCACCCTAAGAGCCTTTGACATGGTTTAACGACTGCCGCACTAGACAAACAGCCGGGACCTACAATTTAACGTCAGTATAAAACTTCTGAAAATGGTAATTAAATTATCACGACTGGCTCAATTCGGTCGGATCTGCACCTACGTCTTAGCGAAATGCATTTTTTTTATTTCACTCTACTACTTTATGACGAGTACTAAGCCCATGTCACATACGTAAATCCAAGCTATTAGATAAGATTAAGCGCCATATTGTATCTAGACTAGAACGACATAAGCCAATTGAAACTAAAACTTTATTAAAATTATTGAAAAAGTAACTTGGGCAATGTTTTTAACTTTGCGAATTTCATTAAATAAATGAATATAGAAATATTCCGGGACATTGCACACAGTGCCATCTATCTCCACGCTAAGTAAACGCTTGTGTCGTGGGTACTAGATAACGGATATAATAATTATATACTTTTCTTTGTAAATATGTATGTATTAAAAAATAATTATTAAACATAGAAACGACTCAACGCATCTCTAGATTTGAAGGCAGAGCTACTACCAACTTAGCTAAAAAAAACATTAAAAAAAAACTTTAAACTTAACAGGCCAATACATTACAAGTTGGTTAAATAAGTTAAATCCACGACTCAAATCACTCTGCCATACCCCGTCACATATGCACAGCTTTATTCAGTAAAGCATTGAATACGACGACAATAAGTTGCAGCGTCAGTTGTACTGCATGTCGCTATATCAGAACAAGCGGTATTGTATTTTGCTTCAGAACATGGCAACCAGGCATTATTCAATTCTAGAGGTAAAGTTAGACCCGTAGTTAGATGGCTATGTATGGTAGGTGGAATGTGGGAGTTTGGAGCTGTAGTAGTTGTCTGGTTTTCGATGTAGCAAATGTTGCCGAATTTGCTGTTGGAATAAGCGTAAGGCTTACGCTAAACGTTTACAAACGCATTTCTAATGCTCTTAAATAATTTATGCCTTCTGTAGTCTGTGGTTGTAATGTTTTAGATTTGAAAAATAGTGCTACTTCGGGTTTGTTCTTGGCCATAGTTTGCCTGATGGTAAGCAAAGGCTATGGCCTGAGATGCATGGAGGTAAACAGAACAAAGGAGGAATATGTCAGTGTTTGCGATAAAAGGGTTGTACATATTCAGTGCTGAATAATTTTTGCCCTAAAAATGGCCAACTCTATGATAAGTGTTAGCATTATTATTTCTTAGCCCTACTTTAACTATGATGTCACAGTAATTTAGCCATATAAAAGCAAAGTTTTAAAATCTCATCAATATCATCTAAATAAAGACACGTATTCATTAATCAAAAAATAGATATATGGTAAAATAAAAACACGATAACAAAAACTAAGCGTACCTACTACGTCTAACTATACAAGAACAAAAAGGAAGCAATTAGATTTTTTTAGAAAAGCATAAATATAGTCTAAGTGCTCCAGACCACTGCCAGAGGGCAGCGTGCCCGGCATATTGGCCGCATTACCACGCTGGATGGCAATGCTGATAAAAAAATATTCTAATAAAAACCATCCCTCACGTTGGTCAAACTCTTGTTTATATAACAGTACACACGATCGATCTCCGAGAACCTGCCAAACACAA
The DNA here is from genome assembly GCA_964023185.1 of Macaria liturata. Classification (NCBI taxonomy): domain Eukaryota; kingdom Metazoa; phylum Arthropoda; class Insecta; order Lepidoptera; family Geometridae; genus Macaria; species Macaria liturata. The sequence goes on from OZ026829.1 coordinate 8,630,971, forward strand.
TAACAACGCCTAACTTCGGAGGCGTTTGCGAAAACTTACCGAACTGCGCGAAACATTAATTAGCTATTATGTACATATGGGTATGAGTGTTGAAAATAACACGTATTATTAATTTGTTGGGCTTCTTCTTCTTATCGTACGAGAGTGGCCAACTCTGGTATCGAGAGTGTATCAAGCGGCATCTGACATGGCTTAACGACTACCGTACTAGACAAACAGCCAGGACCTACATTTTAACGTGTCATCCGACCCATGGAAGCGCCCAAAATGGAATGCCACTTTTGAATCACCCATCCATGGACAAACCGCGTCGACCTTTATAGTCAAGAAATTGTATGAAAGCGCATATGTGTTTATGAGAGTGTAGATTTGTCGATTTTTTGGTAGATTTTCACGCCACGCTAGCGGGTATAATGTATTTTTTTCTAGAGAATTGTGTTATGTAAATCATTATATATTTAAATACATTATGTTGTATATCTAAGCGTTATGTAAGCCAATGCAAATTAAAATGTGGGTTACTTTTTTGCATAATTGTTTCGTTTGAAAAATGGTGTAATTTTTACGAAGAAGATGCAGAGTCATACCTACATACATCTTTCTATCTTCTCATGGAAACGAATGAAAACTTATGGAAAGATGTTTTTTTGTCGAGTATTTTCAAAACTCGTAGAACAAAATTGGTTATTTATAACGTACTAAAACTGCCTGTAAAAGGTTATATAATAGGTTGTGTTATCATTTAGGTCTAGATGGCGCTGCGTGATATGTCCTCAAATATTTATTTAACCTGTAATCTTGTATATCTAATACTAAGGTACAACCATCGCTTACGTTAAAACCTTGAAATATTTTCCAAATAGGTTACTCTGGTAAGGTAAGGCTATTCCCCGACCGTTCTTTGCTCAAGAGGCTTTTACCTAAAATAAGTTCAAAGCATCCCTTCATTTATTTGCCGGCTCGGACGTTGAGAAATCCGGTGGAGAGGAAAATGAGTTTAGCGCTTGAGAGCCATATAGGTACTTGCAACGACATGAAACATTAATGGACTGGTCTCAACGCAAAATTTTGTAAGCGTACAAAGTACTAAACCAAATTAATGTAACTGAGAGTTTGTCTCATAGACACTCTTTATTTGGTACACGTTTCTGATAGATGTAGGTATGGCTGTATATTTTGTATTTAAAAAAAACTACAGGTAAAGTTTACTTAAACAATATTTTATTTATCGCCTGAAAGTTTACCTACTTAGCTAGTAATAAAGGTGTATTACTTTTATTGCTTGCCATCGGGCAAACTATGATGGTCAAGTGCAAACCTATTTTAGTTAAAAAAACAATAATAAATAGTTTACAATCACCAGTCAGCGTTACGTAGTAACACGCGGGTTTGTTTTTTTTTTGCTTCGACTGGCACTAATTTGAAGTAAAGCCTATCTTTTACTTCACTATGTCGATGTATACTAGTATATAATTTTGTATTTGACCTCCCTGACCCTATCCCTAGGCGAGCCTCGTGTGGACAGACAGATGACAGTCACCATGTTTGTAATCATACTACTATATGAAAGCAAAAGTTTATTTGTTAGTCTGTTTAAATAAAAAAAGAAGTTGATTAAAAACAAAATCAGCATAATATTCCGTAGGTAAATTATTGATTGATTATCATCCTAAGCATTTATCTGTCGTCTCTCTATTGTATTTGTTAAATGAGCAACATAACACATTTTTATCCTTGTGGTAGTGTTAAAATATGTCCTAGTGTCTATAGTTTAAAAACTGTTAGAGTCTTTGACATTATTTTTAATCTTTATAAACCAGCGCTGGTTGCTTCCACACAACCAGCATTATGCTGAGTTGGGGCTGTGTTGTGGCAGATTTTTATGTTTGTTTATTATGTTTTTACTCCTGTGTGTTCTTCTGTTAAATCTGTCACAATAATTGTTTTCTTTCTTTCTTACTTCTTTCTTTCATAAAGTTTTTTTTCGCAGAGCGAATATGCCTTTGACATGGCTTAAACAAAACAGCAGACACCTATAATTTTCTTGTCATCCAACCCACGAATGCTAATAGGTACTATAACTGAACTTCAAAAGCGGTGCGCAATAGCGGAAACACAGGTATATTAGGAAGTACAAATAACACGAAATGAGGAATCCGTAAATAACGTAAAAGTAAAGTTACCATCGGTTTCGGATGTTTACCGAAGCCAAAACGAGTTTCTTCTAAAGAAATCACGGCGAAATATAATTTTATACCTGACTGTAAGTAAACAGCAGGTAACATCTGCTGGAGCGTTAGCATGAGCACGACGATTCATTTGTGTATGTGATCGTTTGACCTAAACGTTAATATTTTACGTAAAATATCGGCATATTTCAATATTTTTATAGGCTATGTATGGGCAGGCATAATTAAATTACCCACGTTTTAATTTTCCTCCAAAACAAAGCGGTCAATTAACATATGTCAATTTAGGCGTCTTTGATTAGCTCCTTCATTGGTGGAAAATGGAAAATATCTTAGACAATGAAAGTGCCGAATTCTAACATAGAAAGTTTTCCGTCAAAAGTGCATGTCAAAATGTGTAACAATTTTAAAAATATATTTTTACACCTTGTCAGTTAAACTTTTTTGAAACCATTTCATAGTAAGCGCGTGCTAACGTCCACTAATATGTCCTTACTGCTTCTTTTAAAGTTACGTTCAAGCAATAACAGTATCACATCCGCCGTCAGGACACAAACAAGGCTATAAAACGCTTCCATGTTTGATGTTCCAGTGCTCAATATTTTATAACGGTATACTTTAGTTTAAAAGTTACGAAAAAACGGTATATTTTTGTTCAAAAGTTGTGAAAGTAAATGGTTTTCAGGCACGAAAGGTTTCTTTTTAGGCTAGGTAGTATGCTGGTATTTGCGTCACGTTTATAGTGAAATTGTATATGACGACAAGGCTTTTCTTTTTCGGAATCTGTAGATTGTTCGTCGTGATTTTAATACAAACTTTTGTACTTAAATTTATTTTTAAACAAGATGATTTCTGGAAACTTCTTTCTTAATGATTACTTGGTACAAATCAAAATCGTTTTATCTGCAAAATATCTGGACCAATTTTTTTATTGAATTGAAGTGCATTTTTTTATTGGGTTAATAAACTTTTATAAGATTTTAAACACCAACGTCGACACGAATACTTCAGTTTAACAAAAAAGAACTGTGTAACATCTATACTAATATTATAAAGCTGAAGAGTTTGTTTGTTTGTTTGAACGCGCTTATCTCAGGAACTACTGGATCGAATTGAAAAATTCTTTTTGTGTTGGATAGACCATTTATCGAGTAAGGCTGTATAACATCACGCTGCAACTAATATGAGCGAAGAAACAATGGAAAATGTGAAAAAAACGGGGAAAATTATTCAACTTTGAGGGCTTCCGTTGCGTGTGCTGCGAAAATGGTTCAAGATATCAAAAAAATATGTATGAAAGTATTATTTTTCTTGAAATAATCTAAAAAAATGTCTGCAACATGATATGTCTATCTTTTAAGATTAACTCACTAGAAACGTTTTTATGGTAATAACTATTCTATGCGGACGAAGTCGCGGGCACAGCTAGTTATACAATAAAAGAGTATTCAGAAAGATACCATTTAATTTTCATTTCCTTCCTGGTCCGGTGCCGGAATGAAATGGAGTTCCATTAAAAATATCCGTCAACTTCCAAAAGAGCACGTTCCCAAATTTCCAATAACGAGTAGTCATATCGATAAGTATTTTTGTAAACGTTGCCAATCATAAAAGACTTTGGAGGAAATTGGTCAGTATTACTCTTGTACCAGTTTTAGAGAAAAAGATTTTCAGTACTTGTATGTAGGAATCATATTTTTCACTTTTCAGAAAATCAATGATCAGTTGTTTGACTTGAAAATTGATGTATCTTTATCAAAAACTCAACCGTTCTTAAAACTTAATATGATAGAAGAACATTAAACTTGGTTTTTGATGCGACAATTTAATTATACGGGTGAGTAAGGCGGTTATTTCGTTCTTGCATCATATTTTTATGAATTGAACAGGTTTTATTCTTATTATTCAAATATTTTTTTTTAGTTAACTTTTGATTTTTGTTTTTATTACATCCTGGGAAGCTAATAAAAAAATATATACTTAGCGTAAATCTTGTTTATAAATAATTCTACGTTTTCGTTCTTTCTCACTGATGTGACCTAAAAACTATTGAGCAAAGTAGGTGCATAAGAGGTCGTAAATTACAAACGATCACCCAATTCGGAACAAAAATAGTCTTCGTTAAGGGCAATATCACAACAAAGTATAACGACAAAGCGTCGTGTCGTGTTTTATTTATAAACCGGACTTGCGATTTTTCGCACAAAATAGTAGAACACATCAACAACTTAGGTTTGCTCTTCAATGTACAGTAGCAGTAGTGTATAGTAGTATAACTATAGTTTTATTCAATAAACAACAAAATAAATAACAAAACAACACTCTTGCTCTTCTTAAATAAGCAACATGAAATCGCAAGACAGTTGATCATCAGAGGCGAAACTTCAATTACATATACTATGGCACCAGATTAAAATACTAAATTTTCTGTAAGCTCAAATGCTCATCTACGAGTTTTTTCCGATACATTTTAATTCTAAATCACATTATTTCGTGCCCGAACGATTATTTTGTAGTAAATTCATAAGTACTTGAAAGGTACCGATTTCTTCTAGGCAAGCACGCTAAATCGTAGATTATAACGTTGCTTAACATCAGGCAAGTTGTAGTCAAGCGTAAGCCATATATCATGTAAAAAAAAGGACAATTGACAATGTAATTCTTGACTTTGCCCAAAATGAATTAATCCTGAACGTTCAACTACACGACATCGTATCGTCGTATGTGTACGAAGCCTAATAAATACTAAATCACTGTCCAAATATAGAGCAATATATTTTATTGCCTTCATAAATAAATAGTAAAGAGAAAGTTAATGACACTTTTTATACATCTACAGCTGTAGGTATGTGATATAGGGGAGGGCATTACGCGCTATTCTGGCCAAGTGTGGCTTTAATATTAACAGTAATACGACGAGGTTAATCTTGCTAAGAACGGGAATGAAGTGGCGAAATAATAAATGGTTTATTTACATCGCTTTTTCTATTTAAAGTAAGGTACTGATTTTAATCTCTCTCAAATCGTATTCCATAGGACTGAGGGTCGTGACTCCCCCTCAGAATGAATTCGTTACGGGAGTTTTCTTGGGCAGATACATCGGATATTGTGGTCCTCAAACATGTCGGTTTCCTCACGATGTTTTCTTTCACCGCTAAGCGAGCGCAAGTCCACACATAGATTGAAAATACAAGGCATTAGTATAGTGCCGGATTCTAACCAGAGTGCGTCTGGATGAAAAGCAGACACTGGAACCACTAAGCCACACTACTAATTCTTTATTGCTATAAAAATAATGAAAAACAGGGCAAAAGGTACATTCTATTAAGAAATTGGATGCTGGCTGGCTTACCACTTCTTCCAGACAAGATTTGTTTAAATTTCTTCCCCAAACCATACCTTGGTTGTATTGACGTAATCTAACTCTCAGAAACAAAAAGCTGCAGATTAACTATTATTCGAACAATCAAACCGAAGATCGGAACAAAACACGGCGACCTAATCCATCGATATCCCATAAACCAGAATGGTAACAGTTAACCCTTTGCCACCGTATACAAGATAATGAATCTGTCATCAAATCGCGTGAAACGGCGGTGGAACCAGTGTGAATTGATTTTTACTCTGTTTGGTCTTGACAACTATACGATTTTGAAAATTGTAGATTTGTAACACAGAAAACAGAAGATTTTACCTTTGTAAACCAGAAAAAAGTTAGTCAAAGATGATGATTGGTTAAGGGATATTTTTACTGGCGAATTATTTTCTTAAACATTTGATATTGTTGATTTACGAATTAATTCTAAATTTAGAGGATTTTATAGTAAGACTTGCGATCTATCAGTGTTCATCAGCCTTTGCGGTTTTTGCGGTTGTGTATACTGTAGAACTAATTCAAACCATCAATAGTATAATAATACAAAACAACGGGGTCGAATCCATCGATATCCCATCAACCAGAATGGTAACAGTTAACCCTTTGCCACCGTATACAAGATAATGAATCTGTCAACAAACCGAGTGAACAGGCGGTGGAACTGTGGATTGAAAATTGCTCTGTTTGGTATTGGACATCTGAAAACTCTGGTTTTCTACACAAAAAATAATACAGAGACCAAAAGAATCTCACTTAATCAACTAGACATAAAAAAATCGTTTTGTTAAATATGCGCAAAGTTTCATTATTTCATTAATGACAACACTATTATGATTGGTTTATGATGGACTGTTTTGATTGGTGGATTGCTTTCTTAGTCGTATGTTTTTTTATTAATTTTTAGAGCCTATTCAATTTAAACAAACAAACAATCAAATCTTTCCTCTTATGTGTACTAGTGTAGATGTAGCTTGTATAGACAACATACAGCCATGCCTCTATCCTCCAGTACTGTGTATTATCTGCCAATCCACTCCGACTCCTGATCCCTGTTGACATTTGTTTTCACTTTTTTGCTCCCATTTCCCAGCCAGCTTGTTTCGTTTGTTTCGTTTCATGTGTAAACTTTTGGCTGAAACTCGTCCAATAACATTTGACGTTTTCTCGATAAATATTCGTGTAGGAAGATAAGTTTGCCCGTCAGTGGCAGCACATATGCATGTATATACTACAGGTATACAATTCTCGCAACGAAAAGTTCAAAATTCCAGTAAAAGCCTCATAAATTGACATATCTCATTTGATGAAATGTCCATAATTATTTGCCCATCTATTGTAGAAAATTGAATTCTAGCAATTATAACAGCAAATAGTTTTTATTCGAAACGATACTGCCAATCATAAAAAATAATTAATTGAATTGTTGGAATGTTGCTTTATATACTTATTACAGATTCCTGTCACATTTCTTAGTTCTACTTTTATCCGGGGTCAGATTTATCCCGGGCGGATTCTAGCGATACAATATCGATGATTTTTCGAGTTTCTGAGTGTTATTGTTTACGAAACGCAGATGGAATATTAATTTTTGGCGAGTTCAATTTTGTTGGTTTGGCCTAAAAATAGGTTCTACGCTTTCCTCTAGATATACTTCAATGTGTCCGTATTTTTTGCGAAACTATTTCCTTCCGTAACTTTTCCGTGTAATATTTGCATAAAGGTGTGTTTGATTTTTTTCTGGCATTTCATATTCAAACCACGCTTTATATTTATATAGCTATAATAATTGACTGACACCCATCCAATAACAGTCTGCGAAGGCAATGTTAATTAGTTACCACTTATAATGCTGTAATTTAGATTTTTCTATTTGAGATACAATTTCCAATCATCCATTCTGACCATTCTTACTTAATTATGAATATACTATACTTAATATTGCTTTTAGAACTATGAAAGTGATAAAAAATACATTCAACGGTTTTAGAATGACTGTATCTCATCGATCTCTCTATTAAATAATGTCGTAAGTGTTTTCTATGTATAACAAGTATGTATTTACAAAAGATAAGTATATTATAAGTATTATATCCGTGATCTAGTACCTGCGACACAAGCGTTTGCTTAGTGTGGGGCTAGATGGCGCTGCGTGCAATGTCCCGGAATTTTTTCTTTATATATTTATTTAATAAAATTTGATGAATTACCAACGACAATGCTAAACATAAAAAAATAACTTCTTTTCTTTCTAGAAATCGCTTTAGATATTTGAGCACGTACAACAAATTTCCACCTTTTTGCCCGTAAGCAAATTAACAACTTCCCAGAGATTAAGTACGAGACATCCTTAAATGTGCGGAAACGAGCCGAGGTCTGGAGATTAGATCAAAGGAGGCGAAATAGATTGTTTAGTCCAAGTTAGATGTATGTATGATGCTGGAGGCAGCACTTTAGACCTTCAAAATAAATAGTTACTAATACATACAGACGAATCCAGTGACGATTTTAAAAGGAAGTCGTGCACCCCCAGAATTCTTCAAATGTCAGATTTAGTGTGTAAATAATTAAAATGAAAAACTTAAAAAAAGGATAACCAGCCAAAACAATGCAGTGATAGTAATAGTGATTTTTAGATTTTGAAGACTAGTCTAACACTATACAACATATGTATCTGTTTTTTTATTTTCCTTTTTATATACGCTAAAAAGATACATACTCAACATTGCTTATCATCAGGCGAGTTGTAGTCAAGCGTAAGCCTAAGTGTGAGCAAAAAATAAACATAAAGCCACCTAATTCCACTCAGTGCTTCGAGAATCACTGTCAAATTATTTTAGTTCCAAATTCATCCGCCAGTAAACTTATTCTGTGTGGACTGAAGAACCCGTATACAAACAAAATGGTGGACAACTTTGATAATTTGGTTAAACGGGTACAAACGGATTTAATTGTTGTAATAATATAAGCCGAGGTTTAATTATTTTATGTGTATGTTTGGGCCTTTGTGTTGCTTAAAATGTTTTTCCGACAAATATTATTATAATGTGGACTTTGGCTTAAATTTAACATTATTTTGTGTAAATATGTGTTTTGTGTTTTAAATAAGCTTCATGAGCTTCGAAAATAACACTAAACTGCACAAATAAAAAATAGTAAGTACAAATCATTCTACGTAAGCAATGTTTTAGGAAAATTACTCGTTTTTGACATTTCCGTGCTAGGTCCAATAATATTCAGGTTTTAAAATAGAAACTCATTATGATGTCTATGTCAAACAAGCTTAAAATTGCTTATTTTGTCTTTTACCATCAACATACTCGTATATGTAAATAAATTAGTTTATACGGGTGTAACTTAAGTTTTTGAAAATAAAATACAAAATATTTATTGATAATACCACAAATTACAAATCATATCCATTCTTACAATATCTATGTATTACACGTCAACTTTGATGAAAAAAAACATATAATTAAGTATCCACTACAATACATTACTTAAATGTAATTAAATTATATTTGAATTTTTAACTATTTATCAAAATCATAAAAAGATCAAGAGAGAGAACCAAGCTCTAAGCTTGGTCTTGAAGCACGCGGTCGAGGCTGCATCACGGACGGAGATGGGTATGCGGTTGTATACCATATTGGCATTACGAGTTGATCTTTTTTTTTGTTGTAATAGTAATTTTGTATTTGTATATATTTCAGAAGAAAACAACGATCAATGTTTAACTTCAGGACTATAGGCATGTGTTCCACACCGTTCGGTAATTTGCGGAAGATTTTACATACAATTAAAATAATGCTATATGCCTGATAACTTTTTTGAGTTCTAATTTGTCTCAAATGATGTATACTATCATTACTTCCCGATTAATACTATTCATGTATGTATATTGTATGCTACAATATGGGAAGATTTAAAAAGAGTATTCTCAAACATCTCTCTAAGCCGGTAAATCGGTGCAACATCTCTCGAGTTACAAGTGTCCATAGGCAACGGTGACTGCTTACCATCAGGCAGACCGTCTGCATTTTTGTCACTTTACTCAAAATCAAAATACTCAGCCAAGCGCCTGTCAGACCACAGCGTAGGCCTGAGCCGGGGGCGGAGCCCCGACGTACACGTTATTTTAATAAAAGCATTTCATGCGGTTACCCCTTACCGACAGGCTTCTACCAACATATTTACTGAAAATTCTTTATATCGTGGTGAAAAGTCTAAAGGTTTATAAAATCTTTATTTTCATGCAATAATATGGAAACGCAAAAACAATATAAAAGGCATTTTTAATAGACCAAATACTTGGTCAATAAAAAATACTAATAAAATACTCACAACTTGCATTGCTTTTTTTGCAATAATAAAATGTGTTAACTTTACTGAAATCTTATCACGAAGTACGAAGAATCAGAGCAACTTCACTTTTGCTGGCATGATAACAAGAACTAGGGCCAAAGAACCACTTCATCATATTCTACAACCTACTGAATTTGTATCTATAAAAATTAAATATCTTTATTGAGACAAACACAATACAAAAAAAAAGATCGTGATGCCCCAATACAACCGCAACTCAGCCTAATGCTGATGCTTTAGATATTTATACCTAGTCATAAGTATTGTCACACAGTAAAAACTTTTCTTTTAGAATGCTGGCCACAAAAAAGTTTATTGAATTCGAATTACGAATTGTTCATGAAAATAAAAATGTATACTTTTTAGAATTTTACTCATTTTTAAATATGGAATGGACGCTTAAAGAAGACCGTGTTGCAGTTATTGCATTGCATCGTTGCGGTTACGCGCCAATTCAAATTTTTGACATACTGAAAAATTTGAATATAACCAAACGATTCGTTTATCGTACCATCAAACGATACAATGAAGACTCTAGTGTAGATGACAGGTCAAGAAGTGGTCGCCCTCGGTCTGTTAGGACTCCAGCAGTAATAAAAACTGTGAAGGCGCGAATTCAAAGAAATCCCAAACGTAAGCAGAAACTGTTGGCCCTTCAGATGGGGTTAAGCAGAACCACGGTGAAAAGGGTGTTAAATGAAGACTTAGGGCTTCGGGCATATCGAAGAAAAACAGGACATCGTTAGAATGCTCGTCTAATGGACCTGAGACTGAAGAGATGCCGCGCTTTGTTGAAGCGGTATGCGGGAAAAAAATATCGGGAAATTCTTTTTTCGGATGAAAAAATTTTTACCGTAGAAGAGAGCTACAACAAATAAAATGATAAGGTGTACGCACACAGTAGTGAAGAAGCGAGCAAACGTATTCCGCGTGTCCAACGAGGTCATTTTCCATCCTCGCTCATGGTATGGTTGGGAGTTTCTTATTGGGGCTTAACAGAGGTACATTTTTGTGAGAAAGGTGTAAAAACGAATGTTTTGTATCAAAATCAGTTGTGTATCAAAATACAGTCCTGACGAACCTTGTGGAACCTGTTTCTCATATCATGTTCAATAACAAGCACTGGGTATTCCAAAAAGATTCGGCGCCAGCTCATAGAGCGAAGAGCACACAAGACTGGCTGGCGGCGCGTGAAATCGACTTCATCCGGCACGAAGACTGGCCCTCCTCCAGTCCAGATTTGAATCCGTTAGATTACAAGATATGGCACACTTGGAGGAAAAGGCGTGCTCAAAGCCTCATCCCAATTTGGAGTCACTCAAGACATCCCGCCGATATTGACATGGACCTCGTTCGTGCAGCGATAGACGACTGGCCGCGCAGATTGAAGGCCTATATTCAAAATTAAGGAGGTCATTTTGAATAAACTTTATTGTCATAAGAATCTATGTTTTGTTAAGTTCATTTTGGTATATAAATGGTTACATAAAGAATAAAGTTGTTTCAATTATTTTATATTAAACATGTGACAGAATTTATGACCTGACTAGGTATATACGATCGTAGTATAACATACACTCGTATATGTATAGTAATCTATTATTCATCTATATCTCCCCTTGTCTTCCTAAATTTGACAAGGCTTTCAGGAAAATCAAATAAGTAACTTACACACTCGTGTCTTGTATCGCGATATTGGGCCGGGATAAACTCGTCCTTCACTTGACATAAATATAAGTCACATAACTTGACTGCTACCCGGCTATAGGGACTGTACTGTTGGGGACATTACTAGATGTTTTAAAAACACTTTCAGTTGAATTAAGAACATCTCCATTTCCTTAGTTTGTTGTAAAAAACTGAAAATATTTGTAAACTCGTGATAATAACTTTTAAGTATGGGATATGGACGCCAAAGTCACAAAAAATACTAAAACTAGTTTTGGTTTTAAACGTTATTATTTTTGTGCATGCAAAAAATATTAAAAACAATAATATAAACTTGCTCTAGTTACCTTAATTTTTCAGTCATTTCAGGTTAATTCAAATCTAATTAACTAGGTAATTTCCTTAATTTCTAAATAAGAAATTTTCTTCATATCGAATGAGACTGGTCAACTCTGTTGTCGAGAGTTTTTAAACCGCCGTAAGGGCCTCTGACATGGCTTAACGACTGCCGTACTAGACTAACAGCCAGGACCTAGAATTTAACGTGTCATCTGACCTACTGAAGCGCCCAAAATGAAATGCCACTTTTCGGTCACCCATCCAAGAACTGACCGCGTCGACCTTTGCTTAACTTGGCGATTGCCTCCGCTAGCTGAGCTACGGGCGCTTCTAAAAAGAAATGTTATTGTTACATTTTCTGTATTACAAAGACCACTTACTGAAAATTATGTAACTAAGTTATCACTAGATGTTTAGCTAACAGTACAAAATATAGGACAGCAATGTAAGGCGTGAAGATTTTACGTTCACACGATGGTCACATGCAAATACAACTGTCATAGGGCACTGTGTCAGGGACGTGCTGTCGTAAAACTATACTATACAGACTGATTTACTTATTTATAAGTATGTATCTGGGTTTAGGACTCAATGTTAACGACTGAGAAAAGCAAAGTTGTAAGAAGTAACAAATAGAAATGCTAGATTGTTTTGTTGGCATATCCCATGGATGTTTAATTTAGACAGACACGTCTGAAGACAGTATTCTATCTTCTTTTAGATATTTATATTTTATTTGATTACGATATTGGATTTTTCTTGAAAATGAGTTAATTAAAAGTTACGGACAGACAGCAAACGTTTTCTTTGATGTTAGACCTATGAGAAGAGTGCAGAAATTTGCAATTGTACAGTAATGTACAGTATTCATACCTATAAGTATGACCTAAGTATGATATGATATAGTATATAGTAGTAGTAGTATATAGTATGTTGCATATAGTATATAGTATATAGTATAGTGTAGTATATGGTATGATATAGTATGACCTAGGTATGGTAGGCTTAGGCCTAAATCAATTAATGTTATCTTCATAGGTCCAGCAGCTGAGACTACGCCCGAAACAGATACCTAGCTAAATTTCATGGGCAATATAATAATGTAAATCAAAATGCAATTAAGCTCACAATACCAACAACACAAATATTGAACATTAAACCCAAAGTATAAACACAAGAAATCTTATACATCAAAATTTATCAAATTGTGGTTCATTATATCGACATAGTATAAAGTAAAGGATCTTTCAGCCACGTCAAACGCCCCAAGGGTTTAAAACTCTTGACACTAGAGTTACTCTTTACACTATAACATAAAAAGAAGAAGAAGAAAATTTACAATATTAACACTACTCTCAAATATAATGAATCAACATAGTCATGTTTAGTCAGCGAGATAAAATTATCGTAATACCAATTTTTGATCATCCATCCAGATACTTACAAAAATATTAAGTAATTTCTTTAAATATCCGCCGCTAGCTAAAACCGCCGCTTTCAGCTATAGTATGTTACTATCGGAATTGTTACCAAAACTACAAATGAAACATAAGTAATTTGTGTATGATACATTCTCTCAGAAAGTTTGGAAACAAATCACTGCAGTTTAATCTATACTAATATTATAAAGCTGAAGAGTTTGTTTGTTTGTTTGTTTGAACGCGCCAATCTCAGGAACTACTGGTCCGAATTGAAAAATTATTTTTGTGTTGAATAGACCATTTATCGAGAAAGACTTCAGGCCATATAACATCACGCTGCAACTAATAGGAGCGAAGAAACAATGGAAAATGTGGAAAAAACGAGGAAAATTATTCGTCTTTAAGGGTTTTCGGTGCGTGCGCTGCAAAAACGGTTCAAGTCGTGGGTAACAGCTATAATTTATAAAGCTGAAGAGGTTGTTTGCAAAAATAAATATGATGCCCAAAATACTATTCCACGCCGACGAAGTCGCGAGCATAGCTAGTTAAGGTTATGTTTGTAAAATGGTAATAAATAATTTTATATTTTTGACAAAATGCACTAAGTCCAGTCCACAGCAGTTTCACGTCGTTGCTTCATTATCTGATTATTCGAAAGCGCAATTTATCAACGTGGCAGAATTAGGTTAAGCCGCTTTAAAATTTGATTAAACGAAACATTTTATAGAATTAAGGAGGTGGAACGATGATGGATGGTTATGCGGCCAGCTCTCATTAAGGTTCCCTGGAACAATAACGGAACTAGTAGGTATAGTACATACAGAGTTATTTTACCGAACGTATAATAATAATATTAAAACGTCTTTTCGGTAAGATATTGAATCAGGCGTTACTTTGTGGAAATCCATTGCAGATGATGTATTGTGTACTCCTTATTAATGTAATTTTTATTTTCTTAATTGTTTAAAGTAGCATGTAATATGTGTTTTTATTTTGTAAGTAATTATCTTAAAATTGTTAGTTAGGTCTGCATCAAGAGGGCTTTAAGTGCTAGTTATTTTCTTCTATTCATTAAGCTTATTATGTGTGTTTTAGCTTAGTGCCTGTTTTACAGACTATTAATAAATAAATAAATAAATGATAAGTTTGAAAAAATATTTAGTGTGCGATGTTGTCTGAAGCCCGCGAGGATAATATATGGACCTAAGTAAATCATTTACTTTTTTTTTAATTATAATTTTTTACATTTTTAGTTTATAAATCAATTGTATCGTTGCGTATTTACTGGACTCATATGATCTTATTTAACTAAAATACAAGCTAACAGAGTTTTCCAATTCACTCATCTTAGCAAAGCTATGTAAAACTCAAAATAATAATGATTAAAATATTCCTTACATACTTTCTTTTTAATCTATAACTAATAACCCTGTGTATAAAGTAATATAATGGTGAGGAAATTGTGCCTACCTGCCGTATAATTGATGGTTTAAGGTCCAACCCTGGATTTTAGATGCATTAGCCTTTATGGTGGAAGCTAAATTGACCATCATCGTCAATACCGTTCACTGTCTTGTTTATTATAACAAGCAAAATGTAACCATTGAAAACATATACCTACGTGACTTCCCCTCCTCCTTGTTTCGTATTCCTCATTCCTGAGGGTCGAGATTTCCCAGTTGGATCGCACCCACTTTAGTGCTCAATATTTCACCATCTAGTTTTATTCCCGCCATTTTACCCATGACAAATCTTGTAAAAACCACATAGCAACCAGTATTCAAATGATCCTAAAAATAGCTCAAAATCCATGCTTTAACCAATTAATCACGTAACACCCATTAAAATTCCACACTTACAATTAAAATCTTCGTAAAAGCATTAAACAAGAGCATTCCGATCCTAATTGAAAACAATTGCTAATTGTGCACACAATATAATGGTGCAAACAATTGGAAAGCGTTCAATTTCAATTAAACTGGTCAATATGAAGCGGATTCAAATTCATAACATTTCACGCGTTCGAATACGAGAAAAATGATAATTGAATTAGCATTTAGTGCTGGATTCGAGAGTTAATTATGAATTGTATGAACTTGCATTTCCAACTGACCAATGCTAGGTGCAGTGAATATATAGCATTGACTGACGAAACGACTCAATACAATAAGAAATAATCAATAATTATACTTTCGTAACATGTATAACACAAGTAATTATGAATATTAAAATTTGTAATTACTTGTGTTGAGTCTGGTCGTTTCTATGTATAATAAGTATGTATTTACAAAAGAAAAGTATATATGTATATAATGTTTCCTAATAGTATGACGACACCGTCAATGAAACACAATTGAGTTTCTCTGTAAAAGAAACGACATTTAATGTTACAAATTCGGTGTCTGTTTTTAATAAAGGTTTTTAATTGAAATTTAGTATTATTTTTCTAAGTTGAATATGACGAAGCTATTTTTATATTTTGAGGTTATGTTTCTTCACAGACTATCTATGACGCATCTCGGTGACATTTATTGCGCGGGTGACTTTGAGTTAAAGAAAAGTATAGTTTTCTTTACATCTCCCCTCCGAGAGAAGAAAGAACAACGGGACCGTTTATGCTCATGGAACCGGCGTCAGCTTTGAAATGTGGAAATAGTTAGACTCTGACTTTTTATGGCCAGTGTCTATCTTGTATATTGAGTCCGAAATTTTTTCAATGATCTTGTAAGGTCCAATTTTCAATTCATCAAGTTTCTTCCTATTTAGTTTATTTCCGTTCTCCACAAAAACAGTATCACCAACCTTGAAGTCTATACATCTTCGATTTTTGTCGTAAATTGTCTTGTTGTAATTGTGTGATCTGATTGTATTTTCTAGAGCTCTTTTTCTGTCTTGAATTAAATCATGCATAGTTTTCTTCTGTTTTAGCTCATTTGGCAAAATAGTAACATCTGTGCCATTAAGTAGGTACTTTGGGGCATATCCAGTGACAGTGTGCTCTGTCTCATTGTATTTTTTTACACAGTTGTGTGCTATTGTCGACCATGCTTTCTTAATGTCTTTTTCATTAATCTGGCATCTGATTTTGTTAACCAAGGTTTGGTTTAATCTCTCGTTTAAGCCATTAGAGAAAGGCGAGTTAACTGCTGTAAAAATTATTGGAATATTCCTTTCGTTTAAAAAATCCTTGAAGTCCTTAGAATTGATTCCTGGATATTGATCTGATAGTATCAATTCGATGTTATCCATTTCCACACAGCTTCTTACAAGTTTGATGAAATCATTTGCATTTTGTGTACTAGATGTCAAAATATAGGCATACCTAGTAAAATGATCTGTTAGCAGATGTAAGTATCTCTTTGTAGATCTGGAACCTCCAAAACCTCCAATGGTATCAATTGAGCATATCTGAAAAGGTTTTGTGGCGGGACCTAAGTGGGACATCAGTCCATATTTATTTTTCCCCCTTGATTTATTTTTTAAACATACTATGCAACTCTCACAGATTCTTTTTATGTTCTTCGTCATGTTTTCTGCTGTGTATACTGAACTAATCATTCTCTGCATCTGTTTAATTCCAATGTGGCCTAGTTCTGTATGTACCTTATTCATAAATGTGATGCTAAACTTCTCTGATATAATTATTTTTTCTTTTTTCTTAACATTCTTGAAGTACACATTGTTTTTCGTTTGTAACTTGTCTTTTCTGCATTGTATATATTCATTTTTAACTTGATCTTGTAATATATCTTCTAGTGTTATCATGTTAACCACTTTTAACTGTTCCTCTGTGTTTTCCTCTGGTTCAAGAACTGGGTTTCTGCTCAGGCAATCTGCTTCAATATTATATCTTCCTGGAGAATATTTAATCTGGAAATCATATTGTGATAAGTAATGTGTTAGGTCACCTAATTCTTCATCTGTTCTAGATTTTATATTCATATTCTCCAGCGGCTTGTGGTCTGAGAAGACGGTAAATGTTCTGCCTATCAACAGATGCTGCCAATACTGTACACATTCTTTGATTGCCAGGCATTCCAGATATATAGCTTTTTTTCTTTTTTGAACTTCATTCAATTTTTTTGAAAAGTATGCAACTGGTTTTTCTTCATTGTTTCTTTGTGGCTGTTTCAGAACTGCTCCTACTCCTAATATACTAGCATCTGTGTATATGTGAATAGGTAGATTTGGGTCAATAATAGTTAATATTGGCTGTGAACATAACATTTGTTTCATTTCATCAAATGATTCTTGACATGCTTCAGTCCAGTTGAAAGTTTGTCCTTTTCTCAAAAGTTTATGCAATGGTTCCAATTTTATTGCTATGTTTGGCACATATTTATGATAAAAGTTTATCTTTCCCAAGAACTGCCTCACATTTTTTTGAGTTTTTGGAGTTGGGAAATTTTTTATTGATATTAAGTTATCTTTCAGAGGTCTGACAGAGTTGTTTTGTATTACATGACCCAAATATTTGACGGAGTCTGCTGCAAATGTGCATTTAGAGAATTTAAGTTTCATGCCTTCACTTTTAATTGCTTCAAATAATTGTTTCAGATGTTTAACATGATCTGAGAAAGATTTTGAGAATAACAAAATATCATCGATAAAACATACCGTGAACTCTCCGAGCTTGTGCTTCCGTATAATGTTACACATTATCCTCTGGAATATGGCTGGGGAGGTTTTTAGACCAAATGGTAAACAGGTCCATTGATAATGTCCTTCTTGTGTAACGAATGCAGTTTTGTATCTATCTGTGACCCGTAAAGGTATAGACCAGAATGCTGAATTCAGGTCCAGGGTTGAAAAGAACTTGCAATCTCTTGTTTTTACTATTAAGTCCTCAATAAGAGGGAAGGGCTGTGACTGTGGCACAACTATTTTATTTAAGTTTCTAAAATCTATACACAACCTTGACCTTTTATTTTCATCTTTTTTATAAGCCAACGTAACTGGTGCGGCAAATGGGCTATATGATTCTTCTATTATATTTTTTTCCAGTAATTTTGCAACCTGGTTTTCAATCTCTCTTTTGTCTTGAATTGTGCAACGATATGGTCTCTTACTACAATATTTTTCTATTTGAAGATCAATATGTGCTTCATAATCAGTTACTTTTCCTATATCATATTTGTCCTTTGCAAACACAGCTTTGTTTTTTGATATTAAGTCATCAATCACTGCCTGTTTCTGAAAGTCTAGATGGTTTATACAAATTTCGAAGTTTTCTTCTCTTATATCTTCATTGTAGTTTATAATATTGTCAGATTTTGTTTCCTTAGAACCAATATCTGTTTCATTTGTTTCCTTAGAAACTATTCCACTATTTTGTATAGGTATTTTCTGACTTATTTTTAAGTTTTCATCTTGAGCAAGGTAGAATTCTTTTATACAATCTAGCCCGATTAAAAAATCGTGACTGAAGTTTTCCTTGTCTATTACAAAAACTGTCATATTTTTTTCTACATCAAAAATAGATATGTCAAGTTTTACCATACCTTTTGGTTTTGTAACGCCATTAATCGTTTTTAAATTAGTATTGTTTGATAGAGTGCCAATCTTTTTAATTATTTTTAACAACTTTGAGTTCACCAACGAGACATTTGACCCTGGGTCATATATCCCAACAATCTCAGTGTTTTTATTGAGTACTAATTTCACTCTGATCAATGGCGGCACTATTAGTTTTTTTGGTCTTCACACAGTAATTCACATTCTATTCCTGAGTTGTTGACAAACTTTTTTTGGTTTTTATCCTTTTCAGTATTTATTCTTGTTTTGAACCAACAAAAATCTTCCGGATGATACCGTACACCCTTATTTAATTTTTCACAAATAGTACATTTTTCTTTACTCGGCTTTGTGTCATCTTTCCTTTTTATGATATTCTTCCTTTTCACCAAATGTTCTAATTTTCCAAGTTCATTGAATAAGTCTTTTGTGTGCACAATTTCTTCTTTGTTTATTCTATCTGTTATAAAATCTGGTAAGCCGGCTGCAATTATGTCGATAAGGGTACCTTCATCAATTGTTTTTCTTTCTTCTAGTAAGAGGTTTTCTTTTTTTACTGCATACTCTAATAAAGACCCTGATTGATACCTGAAAGATAATGCATACTTGCTGGACGTCCAACCTTTAATGGTGTAGGTTTGTAGAAAACTTGATTTCCATTCCAACCACTCAGACTGTAAACCGAACTTGATCATCATGGACGAATACCAATCAATGCATGATTTTTCTAGAAATAGTCGGAGTATTTCAATTTTTTCTTCATCTTTTATGATGTTAAACCTTTCACATTCTTTTTCAAACACTGCCATCCAATGACATACACTTGAATTTTTTCCATTAAATTTTTCTATTATAAATCTGTCTGCAAATTTTTTCACACATTTTTTTTCTTCGTTCTGTTTATTTTCAACTAATTTTTCCAAGATTTGCACCATATGATCCTCGGAAGATTGACTATTTCCAATGTTCAATAGTTTTTGAGTCATTTCTTCTAGAAATCGATCCATAAAAATCATGTTTCCATCCTCATCAACATATGTCTGTAATAAATCCTGTGTCATTGAAATCCAAACATTTCTTATTTGGTATCTTTTTTTTAATGTATTTTTGACCATAGCATATGTTTTTGTGGCATGAATATGTTTGTGCAATGATATTGATTGATTCTCTTCGGGAATAAGAAACACCTTGTCATCTTGGGTGGCAATTGAGGTTATAGCAATGAAGTTCGACTTTCCGTCTTCAGATGGTTTCACTTGGAAACAAAATCTCAATTTGTCCATTGTATGACAATAAATGTCGTTTTATAATGTTTCCTAATAGTATGACGACACCGTCAATGAAACACAATTGAGTTTCTCTGTAAAAGAAACGACATTTAATGTTACAAATTCGGTGTCTGTTTTTAATAAAGGTTTTTAATTGAAATTTAGTATTATTTTTCTAAGTTGAATATGACGAAGCTATTTTTATATTTTGAGGTTATGTTTCTTCACAGACTATCTATGACGCATCTCGGTGACATTTATTGCGCGGGTGACTTTGAGTTAAAGAAAAGTATAGTTTTCTTTACATGTATTATATCCGTTATCTAGTACCCATGATACAAGCGTAAGCTTAGTATGGGGCTAGATGGCGCTGTGTGATATGTCCTGAAATATTTATTTTTTTATTTATTTTATGTAGGTACTTTGTTGTTGTTTTGCGTTACCAAAATCTACACTTGTTTTTTTTATTATACCTTATTTCTAAACATGGGATATTTTATGCTATTGTTACGGAACGAATACTTCCCCCATTTATGGGTTGATTTGATAATAATAATAATAACTTTTTATTGCAGACACTGAGATCCATATCACACACAATCACAAACAGAGAATATATACAATATTATATAGAAAGGTACATTTTAAGTTGCAATTGCTACCCATCGTTCATATGTTGCAGACAGCAGCTGCCGGTCCATGAGGCTTCTGACAATCTTATTTTTACACGTATCAATTCTGAACATGAAGGATGCGATGCGTTTTCTTTGGATAGCGTTAAATGAGTCAACTCGCGAACTCGTGTTAAACTTCTTATGACTAAAAAATTACCAAAAATATTCCATAAAAATTGTAAAGAGAAGGTTTTTGACTTTTGTACTACATTTCTTTACATTTTTCTTAGTATGGCCTAGATGGCGCTGTGTGATATGTCCTAAAATATTTATTATTATATTATTTTTATTAAAAAAATAGTATACTACCAATACACCATAATTGATCATAGCAGTTACGCAGCTGGCACATTCAATAAGAGGCCTATGCCCAGCAGCGGGATAGAGAAGGCTGTGGATGATGATGAATCATAGCAGTTGTATATGTAAAATTCAAGAATTGTTCAAGCAAATAGCATGAGTTATCAACATACTTGTTTATCTGTGGCCAGTGTTAGTTGGCTAGTCGCAATTGGCTCTGATCCAGATATTTCTGGTTAGCCAGCCGTACTAGCCTAGACAACGATATCACAGCCAGTAGACTACGCTTTGCCAAGGAAAAAAAGAAAATGAAAAATACATATTGCCAAAAAACTAAATATTTACATTTTTTTGATGCATGCCTAACTAGATTTAAAAAAATAGACCTAAATTTGGAAAAAAATACATAACTATCATAGGAATGTTATAAAGTTGAAAAATTGTGTGTGAGACAGAAAAAATAAGTGTACTGTAAATCAATGAAATGTTAAAAATAAACGGTGAATTAACGCAGTATACTCGGCAGATAAACAAAAGTCCAAAAAACCTAAATCAGTAAGAAATATCAACTGCACTATGCAGCAGTTAAAAAAGAAAAAAATGTTTGTTTGCTCCTCTAAAATGTTTTTTTTATGAAGGTAGTATGAGATTCTGAAAGTGAGGTTACCTTTATCTTCAAAATCATGTACAAAACCGCAAACAACGAATAAAAATAAATAAAATAGCTTTTATTTCCCTACTTTCTGCAGCAAAAGAGTAGTAGTTTAGTAGTAGAGTATATAGGTATAGTTAGTAAAGAATTCGATATCAAAATAAGTACCTATACATATAGGATAGTTAATTGTCCCTTCGTTCTATAGTCTATGCAACTGGCTTTATGCACACCGCTTTATAGCATTTAAATGGACCCGACGTTCCTAAATAGCGTATATTGAATGCTAAATTTGTCAGGCAATGCAGTGCGACATAAACGCTAGAGATAGCCTTTATTTACGTTATTGTATGCAGATAAAATTAGAGTTAAATGCTGAGGAGTTAAATAAAATTTGTCAAGTGTAAATTAAGAGAGAAAGTTTATATCGTTTTATCTGACAGTAATAAATGAGAAAGTGTCATTGTTAGGTTTATTTGTATGCAACAATGAAATGATATATTTTTTTGTTTTTTTTTTTGTATGGTGATATTGTAGGGTCCTAATCGCAGAATTTGATTCCAATACTGTCTTATATTAATCATATTCTGTGGTCCTGAGAGTGACAGCTTACAGGGTTTCAAATTTAAATTGAAAAGTTGGTTTGTGGACCAAGCTTTCTATAATTTTGAAGAATTCATTCCCGATATTCGGTGATCTTAATCCTGACAATGTTATTGACGTGATATTGATGTTATTGTTAGTATTGTTATTGCAAAATTATTATAGAAGTAATAATTATTGTTTTAAGTATTAATTGTATTATTAATCTGAATATTGACATTATTTTTTGTTCAATTTTATTAGATGTAATTATACGTACATGTATGATACTTTTAAGTAAGTACTCGTAGTTTAAGATATGACCTGTAATACATATTATTATGAATAAATTGAACTTGAACTTGAACTTGACATAGGGCACTTTATTTGAAATTTATGAGTGTATAAACAGAGGCATCTAACATAAACACGGTATACGAGTACCTAATGAAAAGTTAATAATGAAGTCAATTCGTGTTTGGTGAATAAATCGCTTAGTTTTCAAAATATGAAAAAACATTCCGTCAAATATATTAAGTTAAATAAATGTCAAAATATTATTAAAATATTCGAAATAACTATTTGCTCTTTGACCATATGCATTAAGGCTACATCAACCGCCCTCCATTATGTTAGTAAACTCATTATCGTGCTATTGATTTCCCATTTTTATTTGATTGTATTTCTGGGCACGCTCTAGTGTCCTTGGGCGCCAAAAATAGCCTGAATGGCAATTAATTAGAGGCTTAGCATTGTTAATTTGGCAATATTGCATTTGGTATAAGATTGGAAAACTGCTATTCGTTTTAGTTTTAGCATATGAGTTGTTGTCTCATTTAAAGAAAGAAAACATTTATGTGACTGGTCTTTCGTTGGAGCTGTTCAATGTAGTTTATTTTTACTGTAATCATGTTAGTTAAAGAGAAAAATTGTTTAAAAACAAACAAGGCGAACACATGAATAAGCCAGGGACCGTCAAATAAATGTTGGTATTTACAGGTAAATTTTGATGATTTTTTGGCAACTTATCATACGTTTTATTGCCAACTTATAATAATTTTCATTTTCTGCATTTGAGTAAAATGAGTCAACTAATACAGTTTTCGAATTCAGTGCAACTACAGTATATAGCTATATATTATATAACTATGAATAAAATATAACTAGATACTCATTTACTCATATAATTCAATATATCTCTATTGCACAGCAAAATAAATGAACAATGTCAAAAGGATTGAAATTATAAATATAAGTACAAGTGAGCGGCCTAGGTGGGTGGATACATGTAAGAAAGCGGTGAAAGAGATCAGTTTGGTCGGTAGCAACCGGCAAAACTGAATCTCAAAAAAAAAACAGAGATTCACCATCCCCATGCTAGCCCCGCCCAGGCCGCCGCCCTAGCACGCAACTATCGGCGAATCTGTGAGTTCGCCAACTTTGCCTATGAATGGGATTTATTGGCGGTGAGATAAGTGATTCTGATATTCATAATCTATGTTCAGTTTGAGACATATCTGTTCTTCTGTAGACTCGGCAGATTGTTCGGGTTTCTTCGAAAAGTATTGGTTACGTTTTAATACCCTAAATGAGTTTGCATTAGTATTTTTCAGAAGGAAAGGTTTGATACCCAATAATGTCCTGCATATTATGGATGCAATAATAGTAGTTTATGCAACTGTCATATAATGAAGGGTATTAAAACAGGAGTGCGAGTTTCATAATAGTAACGAGTGTTTTAATACCCGTGTTATATGCAGTTGCATACACTACTTTATCTTCACTAATGCAATTAATCAAACAACATGCCATTTTTAACTTTTAATTTATTAAATAAAATTCACGCTTACGTGTATTGTAACAGTGATTTTGCCGCCATTAAAATCTAACCAATGAGAGCGCAGCTGCGCGCATCAATAAAACGCGACCACCCTGATTGGCCCTGCAATCAGGTTGGTCGCGTTTTATTAATGTTATAATGAGATATTACGATATCGATGTGGATATTATACCATCATGTGAAATTGCTTAAATTGAGTGTTTTGTTGTCTGCGCTATAACAGTAGTAATTATAAGTCAAGTATTGGAAACATAAGTAGAATGTTACAACATTAGTGTAGATAAAGATCATTTCGAGACAGATGTTTTAAATACTCAATGGATAAAAAAAATACGTCAATTCAATCTGTATGTGAAAGGTATTGAAACCAGAAAAAATAAATAATAAATAGCTTACCAAATAATCTATTACCTAATAGTCTAGGTATTATATTTTTTGTCTAAGTATTGTCTTAGTTACTGCTTAGTATTCGTATTTAGTTTTTTTTTGTTATAACCAAAACTTGATACAATAACATGAAATAACGCTTTAACACCGCAGGAAACAACTAGTTTAAAACAAACACACACGAAGTTAAACTAACTATTTATCTATATCTCGTGTAAGGCTTTCACGCAGTTGCCACAGAAGCCTGAAAACAAACATACAAGTAAATTTTCCTGTTATACTTTTGTACGGCTATTTGTTATACGTATGGGAGCAAACGCTTGCTGAGCAAATAACGTTCATTTGATCTTCTACAGTATTACCTTTTTTGTTAAGTGCTAAACCCGCACCATGGTTGTTTAACTAAAACTTCTTATTGGAAAATAAGCGAAAATAATCATGACCGTCGGGATTCGAATCTGCGTATATCTGATTAGCAACCAGAACGCCTGAACTTATCGGCTACGGTCTACTAACAACAGAGTAGGAAGAGAGTTTTTAACTGAACATGGACAACTATCACACTGCACTAAAAAACCAAACTATGTTAGCTACGTACATACATACCTAGTCTTGCAATGTTGCTGGTGCTTTCTGGTTCCCTATCCATATTGTCAAAGGGCGCTCTTTTCTTATATCGTTTTGTATGAAACTGGTGATAATATTTTTCGTAAATATCCAAAAGTCGATAAACGTTTTTGAAAAGTAATTTTCGACCTATTAAAAACGTGGGTCGGATGACACGTTAAACTGTCGGTCCCGGCTATTTGTCATAGCATGCTCATTAAGCCATGCCAGAGGCCCGTAAGGTTGTTTGTGAACTCTGACACGAGAGTTAGCCACTCTCTTACTTAATATTTTTGACCGATAAAATCTGCTTTTAAAAAGGTATGCGTTGTCTATGTACAAATATTTTTATACACACAGCAAGTGAAACCGCACCGTAATTTAGTAAAACTTGTTGCAAAGCGAAGTGGGCGCCTGCGTGTACTTAGTGCAGGGCGCACAAGAACACTAACAAATCTTCATAAGTAAAAAAACCGTAACTCTATATCTATTTATTTGTGTATATATTAGTTTTTAAGGTTTTATGTAATACTTTCAGTGAATAAATAATTTTGTATTGTATTTTTTGTATTGTATTGTATTTACTAGTAAGCCTGTATATTTCTAAAAACGAACAAAGTTCGTTAAAAGCACATCGTTTTCAAATCAACATTCACATGCACGAACCCATTTTCGTGTACTATTTGAAGTAGTTCGCGCCTAGAAATTGGTATTGAAATTGAAAATGTAGCTGTGGATTGGATTTTAAAATATTACTCACGGGTTGTGTGTAAATATATATATTATATAAAACTCAAAGGTGACTGACTGATTGACTGACTGATATAGTGATCTATCAACGCACAGCCCAAACCACTGGACAGATTGGGCTGAAATTTGGAATGAAGGTAGATGTTATGACGTAGGCCGTTTGACGTTTCCAAAAATCCTTTCTTAGCGGATGCTAAGAAAGGATTTTTGGAAATGCGACTTTTAAAGGGGTGAAATAGGGGATGCAAGTTTTACTTCTTAATGCGAGCGAAGCCGCGAGCACCCACTAGTGGTCAATATTTGCCATGCTATTTTAATATTAAAACTTTCGTGAGACGTTCTTATCAATATAATAACTATTACGGTTTTCACTTACGTGTAATTTCGCGTATGTTGTTTACGCGTTACGGGTGTAATGACACCCATCATCAGAACGTACGTTCTGTTACGTCTGAGTCGCCGCGGCCGAACGTACGTTCTGATGATGGGTGTCATTACACCGTAACGCGTAAACAACATACGCGAAATCACACGTGAATGAAAACCGTAATAGTTATATATTGATTTTTCATGATAGGAGTTTGTAATTTTAGTGTTTTTGACATTTATTCATATAGTGCAGAATTTTTATTTATATAAAAAACTAAAATTTGTTTAAATATTTCTAGGTGAGCTTCTAAGTTGAATTGAAATCTTTCAACACCGGCGTCGGCTACTTTCATATAAGCATATTTAAATTACAGCTATATCTGTTTACAAAACCATACCAAACATCACATTTATCAGACGTATCAAAAAATGCAACTGAAAACAATTTACAAAACCAACATCACGTGATAGAATATGAATTAAACAAATAAAAACCTATCGCAAAAAGCAATTAAAATCTGAAAATTGGGAAAGCAATAAAAATCAATCATAGAGATAGTGAGCGAGACAGAGAGATGGCGGCGTCTATCAAAGATACCAGATGGAAGCATACATGAACTAGGCATGGGTTATCTAACCTAGGGTCTTAAACAAAACGTGGTTTAACTATTAGTCCAGAACTTTGAAAATAAGCAGTTCGTTTTGTTTTTCGAAATTTGTCTGTCTACTGTCAGAATATTCAAATTGTCAAAATGTTATCAATGATAAATCAACGTCCGAATTCGAATTTGACTTTTTACTGTTTGTATGTGATTTTTGAACAACAAGAACCGACTTTTTATTTTTTAAGTCCTAGACTAATATTTAAATCACGTTAGGAAATAAAACGATGTAAGTTTTTTTTACATGATTATATGCTTACCCTTGATTACAACTTGCCTGATGTTAAGCAACGTTATAGTCTACGATCTAGCGCGCTTGCCTAGAAGAAACCGGTTAGTTATTACCTTCGTTAAAGTATTGTTTTTATTTGATACAATACTTAGACAATATTTGGAATACGAGTATTAAACAACTTCACTATCTTGGCACCTACCTACATTGAACTGTATCTTAAAAAACTTATATTGACTTTGTTTATACATTTAATCTTATACTAGTCGGTTTTGACTGTGGATAAAAAAAAAGATGAAATCACTAAGAGACTACTTAGTTGCGAAATACTTCATGAATTACGATAATTTTCAAAGCCGCAATGAATCGACTTTTGCCTGGTCAGTATGCTCCATCGTAGACCGCTTACCATCAGGAAAAATAATGGCCAAATAAACAAATTTCCATTAAAGAATCCTAGAAATGATGGATTATAGTATCTATGCGGGATAATCCTCTGTCCCGGCGATTGCTTTGTGCCACAGGAAATTAGTTTCCAAGTAGCGGACAAGTTGCTTTGAGCTTACAGTACCTACTAGAACTATTACTGTTACTAAAGGGCTCACTAGTTCACTATATACATATGTACATATGTATATGTTTAGGAATATAATATGTATAGCATTAGACATTATACATCATATAGCCATGGCACGTTAAGCCATGTCAAATGCTCTTAGAGCGGTACGGAAACTCTCGATGCCAGAGACGACCACTCTCATATTAACTTACTTTACAGAGACTAACTTATTTTGGTCTAATCTGAATTTTATGCCTTACAAAACTCTGGTTAAAATCTTTTCACAAATGTTTGCCTTTATAACATTCATTTTTTCGTTTTTTTTTTTATTAAGTACAGTACATAATTAAAAAATATTTCTATCGTGTCCTCCTTCATTTTTGACTGTCAAAACGAAACACGCGATAAAATAACATCAAAAACTGAAATTCTCCTGAAAATGGTGCATTTTCTTCACTATAATTACAGTTGCCAGCTACATCGCGGGTAATTCCCACCGTCAGTCAAAAACGTCACAAAAACGAAACAAACCCCATCAAAAGTTGTTAAACACCCATTTCCAAGTCGTTTGCCGAATAAATACATAGTGTTCCGGATTGGAAATTACAGGAATGAAAACAGCGAAAAGTTTAAACGTCTCAACCTACCTACTTTAGGTCACGTCAAGGAGTATGAGGTAATAAGCATGTAATAAATAATGTGATGAATAAAAATGTATATTATGCTTATTTTATGTAAAACAATATATATCAAAGTGTTATGTCTTTTAATACATAACAGCATACTCAACCGGCTTAATTATTTTTGAATAGAATCTGTACCTATACAAAAAGGGTATCTTATTTGTTTTTTTTTTACATTTATTTATATACATTGCTTTAAATGACACATTTTTTTTACATTGTGGTGAGTATTTAATAATAAAAAAATTAGGGCACCCTCAGTGCCCAGCCATCGACAGGTGATGCATTTGGCAACCAGCTTGCTGCAGTCCCTTGAAAATAAAAACAGTTACAAATATTTTTCATCTCAAAAAACATCGGTTCTTCTTCTAAAGTACAGCTTTTTTACTGCATACAGCATTCTCAAAAACGCCTCTAAATCTTCATGCAAGTCAGCATCTCCACGGTAGAGACCGTTAAGTCATGCCCGTGGACAAATTGAGGCAATTTCCACGCCCGTACCGACTTGACGACGTTCTTTAGTCGTTTCCGTGTGTAACAAGGCTTAGCTAACTACGAAGTGGCACGGAATGAGTGCAGGTGCAATGCAGTGCAGTTGAATAATTATCATCATCAGTTTAAATTGAAAGTCTGTATCCACCAGTTACAGACAGGACAGCCGGTGGACCAAAACATTAACGGACTGGAGACTCATGACTGGCCATAGAAACAGAGGTCGCCCACCAATGCGGTGGGTTGACGACATTAGAATAACCGCAGGGAGCACCTGGATTCAATCTGCGCAGGACCGGGACGAGTGGCGTAAAAGAAGAGAGGCCTATGCTCAGCGGTGGGCGATAACAGGCTGATGATGATGATGAACCACCAGTGCCTTATGGCACTCGCGTTTGAGGGCTATTTTCAGCATTAGCTCAAATTGAAAATGTGTAACAAAGCACTAGTGGTGTGTTATGGCTGTCTCGCTTAAGACCTATATTTACAGTTGTCTTCTTCTTCTTATCGAATAAGAGTGGCCAAGCCACCCTACAGGCCGCTGACATGACTTAACGACTGCCCTACTAGTCAAACACCCGGGACCAACAATTTAACGTGTCATCTGAACCACGGAAGCGCCCAAAAGTGTGTTATGGCAGTCTGGTTTGAGAGTCAGTTTATTTCCAGTCCATTCATGCTTCACTATCAGAATATTTATTAAAAAAAATATATTTATACATTTATTAATCAAAATGGTCAAAACCAATTACATTCATTAATCACACACATAATATAAAAAAATAACCATAATAATCATTTTCACAAAAAATCAAAATTAATTGAGAATTGCAGACCTCTTGTCACAAAAAAATACACAGTCACGATTCACCGATCAGTCAGAGAGTCAGTTGACTGACTGGTACCTATGCTCTGTCTACGGACTGATACGAGTATGTGTGAAAAAACAACCTTTTTCATTGGTCAAATAACTCACTCATATTAGACTCAAGTCTAAAGCAAAACGTCAGTAAGATTATATGTTAGTGACTAACTGTAGTGCAGGTCATTATTTAATAGCTGATTTCTTATTTGACCAGCCTCAAAAACTATGTCCCGGAATATTTATTTCGGCCTAAGACGTACATAGGATTACACGAAAGAACGCCGCGCACGTAAGTGCGACATTTCATTCGTGACCATCAATGACCGTCTGTATAGTTGCTAACTTTGGCAACTGCACACAAATACCTCGTTGTACAAAGCTACGGGCGCCAATTCAATAAAAGGTTTTTTCAGAATATATCATATCAACACATCACATGACAAAACGTCATGAAAATATCATAGTTATTGTTAGTACCAGGCGACTGCATTACCCACACCTGCATAATATCGTGATACTTCGTAGTAAAGCCAAGTTTACCCGGTAAAGCTTTTTCAAGTATGCTAACTGGGGTATTTGTGCACGATCACCAAAGTTAAATCATACGAGTGCGATTTGGGCAACACTTTTCCAATGAAAATAAAGAAAACAGTAACAGTATTTATTTTGGAAGTGTTATTAATTATACAAATTATGGTAAACTCGTGTGCAAAAAAATTTCTTCTTCTTCTTCTTATCGAATGAGGGTGCCAGCTCTTGTGTCGAGAGTTAATCATGGCGCCCTAAGGGCCTCTGACATGGCTTAATGACTGCCGTACTATGACAAACAGCCGGTACCTACAATTTAAAGTGTCATCCGACCAACGAAAGTAATTTAAAAATTGCTTAGATTTCACGACAACTCATTTAATATCTTTATTAAAGTGATTCTCTGAAAATGTATAAAAATATATAAGCTAACACCACATTCTTTATTGAATACATATTAATATAATCTAAATGACTTGTACAAAAAAACATCTGCACAAATTACCGAAGCGCTCACGAAAACATATTAAAGTAGCTCTCTCCATACTAAGTATCTATAGACCGAAGCAATTTGTTTGATACAATTGATAGCCCTATAAATCCCGCAGGCAACCTGCTTCGTTGCCATAGACAATGTTACCTAGAAACTCCTAACTAATCATCTTATTTTACA
This sequence comes from Macaria liturata, assembly GCA_964023185.1. Lineage (NCBI taxonomy): Eukaryota > Metazoa > Arthropoda > Insecta > Lepidoptera > Geometridae > Macaria > Macaria liturata. Next base: position 8,661,962 of record OZ026829.1, read on the forward strand.
TTATATTATTTAGTACAAGTTCGCGTTTGCCTACAGGCCGCCTGATGGTAAGCAGTGCCACAGCAGGCTATACAGTGTCACACGCTTACTTTTGTTTAGTACTCGTACTATATGTGTTTGCACTTGACCATAATTCACCTGATAGCTAATGACTATTTATTTGTGTTGCTACAAATCCCATCTTCCGTGCCCACGGGCGTGCGTCATAATCAAAATAGTCCAACCATCGTTTTTTAGTCTTCATTATAATTGCATTCTGATATCTTATCTATGTTTACGTCTAATAGCTCTATCAATATTTTTTTTAAGTATTTTTTTACAAGTTGCTTTCACATATTTTAATTTGGCATATGAACCTATTTATGGTTTTCTTCTCAATTGAGGCGTTCAAAACTTGTCATGACAATGTTCGTAACGAAATCGTTCTGGCGCTGGTTTTTATGCTTATTTAAACAGAAAATGAGGTCGGAAAACTAATTTGAAGTGATAAAAGTTGCAGGTGGGCTAATGTTGGGCGACACGGAACATTCTAATCTACTAACCAGCGGAGACAGGCGCCTAGATTTAGGGAGGTAATGGCGGACCGGGGCTATCACATGTCTTATACTAACATACATAAGATATATCGGGTGTTACTTATAAAAAAACATTATGGTATAGTTGCTCAAGTGTTTGCTACCTAAAATGCAAACATTTTAAAAACATGTATTTTTAAGAATACCATAAATATCAATGAGTAGGTGTTACAAAAAACTAGTGCCATCAACATTGATAAATAGATTTGAATTATAATTACTTTTTTTGTGTATTTGTTCCTTTATTTACATAAATATTTAGTTAAACAAATATTCAATAATACACAAATAAACAATATAATATATATATATATATAATCTAACGGTGAGATATATATATATATATATATATATCTCGTGGCTTGCGCCATTCAAATTTCAGCATTACTCCAATCATCATGATTTAGCAGGCTTGCGCCGCTTGCTCCGTATAATATATAAATATACCCTAAAAAATGTTTTTTTATTAGCGCGCTAGATCGTAGATTACAACTGCTTAACATCAGGCAAGCTGTAGACAAGCGTAAGCCTATCAAATGAAAAAAATATATATTATATATTAATAAAACGTAAGCTAAGCGTAGCCACTTGTACCTACGTAATACTTGCTAATAAATAACATAAACATACGGGTCTTTAATATAGAGTGATCATACGAACATGACAGAGAGTGTTCGTTACGATAATGTCGCGTTGCGTGCTCTACCGTACTATAGCCTGAATGATGAGTAGTGGAGCGGGTTTATCATGTTTTTATTATTATTTTGACAACGTGGCTTCATGAAAACGTACGCTAAATGCAGCTTGGAGAACTTCGTTACAAACAAAGAAATACTATAATTGGCTTTCTTGCTAGCAGCTTGCTTGGATTGTTGTTATTTTATAAATTTATTTTGATTTAATCAATGACATTTAAGAATTTACTTACCAATAAATAACTTTGACTTTGACTTTGTTAGGTTTTAATACGAATTCGTCGTGACTACATTAGTTTTAGCTTTCAGACATTTCGGACCGCTATACATGTTAAACCTTTGCTTCATAAATAGCTTTGAATTGTAAACTGAACGCTTAAAAACATTGAGATCCTGGCGAATATGAATATCTTTTAAAAAGTGTAGGTCTTCCAGTTGTTATTGAGTTAATAGAGCAATCTCAATTTTCATATTTAGTCAGAAAAGAGACAAATCTATGAAACCATCCAAAAAGCGCAAAAGCTCCAAAATGATCAACACTGCTATACAATCCGGAATGACCAAAACGCCAAAGTTTTAGAAAGCTTTTATGAATGGATTTACGATCTCGAAGCCATAAAGCGAAGGTCTAGTGTCGCAAAATTTATGATGAATGCCGTAAAGCGGTAGGCTCTGGTGTCAAAATCTACGAACATTTATTAGCTTACTTAGGTGGCATGCTGCGCTGCGTATACACCTTGGAAAATTCCTGCAATAAAACAAACTTTTATTACGAAAAGAACCTCTTTGGAAGCCTTTGTGGCCGACGGGAAGTTCGTAAAGATCCGAGATTCTTGTTTGTGACGGAACTAGGGCTCTATAAAAGTACGCTATATAATACTATGTAGCTATATACGATTGTTATTAAGGTTAAGTGGTAAGGAAATAAGAGTTTGAATGGGCTATTATATTCCTCTAGTAAAAATCTTTTTGTTAAAAAACTCATTCAATAATTCTAAAAACAAAATTTATATCGTGATTGTGATAGGTACCAGCATATAGGTATAGTTTTATACAATTAAAATACTTTTTGAAACTTTGTGATAGCATGTTATTGAGCTAAAATGTGGTCACGGAACACGTAGAATTTTGTGCATTCATTTTTTTTCCGTCGTTTTTATTATTTATAATAATTCATTATCTTGGATGGTAAGCAATATATTCTGATCTTTGAATGTATCATAAACTTTATCGTTTGTGTTATGCGTCTTTTGTATTATTACTAATAAATTAATAACAAAATATTTATCTAAATCGTTTTACCTATACTAATATTATAAAGCTGAAGAGTTTGTTTGTTTGTTTGTTTGTTTATTTGTTTGTTTGAACGCGCTAATCTCAGGAACTACTGGTGCGATTTGAAAAAATATTTTTGTGATTAATAGACCATTTATCAAGGAAGGCTTAAGGCTATATAACACCACGCTGCAACTAATAGGAGCGAAGAAATAATGGAAAATGTGGAAAAAAACGGGGAAAATTGTTCATCTTTGAGGGCTTCCGTTGCATGCGCTGCGAAAACGGTTCAAGATATCACAAAAATATGTATGAAATAATTATTTCTCTTAAAATAATCTAACAAAATGTCCTCAACAATATATGTCTATCTTTTGAGGTTAACTCATTAGAACCGTTTTTATGGTAATAACTATTTTACGCGGACAAAGTCGCGGGCACCAGCTAGCCAGATACAAAATAGCTTTCTAATATGAATATGATAAGAGGCTATGGCAACTTTATCAGCATTAACAACCAATCGATTCTGTCACATGAAGCCCGATTATGACGTTAATGTTATAACGCTTCCGACATGACAATAGTGACGTAAATGCTATCTACTTCTACCAGAGTGCGTCATGCGCCCCTGGGGCGTATTATCACATCATTCACACCGGTTCCGAACATAATTCTGATGACGCACAGGAACCGCGGTTTGGTAATATTTCCTGTTTTGTTAGTCAGATTGTCAATGGTTTATTAATAATTTAATTGGTAATTACGATATTATGTATTGTGTGAAATTATATTTTATTTTATTAAATTGTTAAAAGTATACATTTTATGACGAATATTAATTTTACTTAGTTTATCACTGTTAGTTATGAACATGATTGTTATTTTTTAGTCAAATTTCTACTTAAGAAAGGAATCGGATTTAAAACGTTTTTATTTCATGAGATAGGCTCACGCCTGACTACAATTTGCCTGACAACGGTTAAAAAACCTAGCACCATTAAGGACATAGTACCGTTTTCTTTATCAACCAAGTAAATTGAACTCATTTATAAATAGACAGTAAATTCCCATTACTCATAAATATTCGTTACATATTGTCCGCTGAAATCGATAATTCGCCGCAAGCTGTTAACGCCACATATGGCGCGGTTCACATGCAACTTGAACGTACTAAATATACTGACACATTTTGTATTATAAGTATACTTACTCGTACCTGTTGCATAGTTTTAATAAGACTTTTAACACTTACTAGTTCTCTCTCTGTGAGTCGTATATCCTCATGACAGAGGGTCGTGACTCCCCCGCAGAAATAATTCGTGTCTTCCATGGAAGACACATGGCTTCAGATTTTGTGGTCCTCAAACATGTCTGTTTCCTCACGATGTTTTCCTTCACCGCTAAGCGAGTGCAAATCCACACAAAACTTGAAAATACAACTCATTAGTGTAGGGCCGGATTCGAACCAGGGTGCGTCTGGATGAAAAGCAGTCACTGGAACCGCCGAGTCACACTTGCTTTTGATTTAAGTACAAATGTTCGCTTTACTAGTAATTACTACTTTAATAATGTTGCATTATATTTTTAATATAAAATAGATACATACAGAATTAGGTTACTCTTGAGAGCTTTCGCAATCGTGGAAGAAAACATCGCGAGGGAATCATATCGCTGTACTTTAGTGTTTATCTATAATTACAACGTTGAGAGTAATAAATTATCTTACCTTATCTTATATCTTATCTTATCTGAAAGTCATATTTATATGAAAACATATTACACATTAAGAAAGTTTATTCATGATTACACAAGGTATGGTTAACTTTAAACGTTAAATATCTTGCAAGCAGGTGGTAGTAATTATATGAGAATGAATAGCCGAGGTCGGGATCTCGTACATCAGGCACTTAGGTACGCACTTTATGGGACCTAGGATACACCTGGATTGTAAGGGACTAGGTTGATTAATGTACGGAGAAGTAAAGTATCTTCTTGTAACAGTATTATAAACGATAATTTGAGAGGCACATGTTTAACATGTTTAGATTTAGTTTAAATATGTGTAAGAAGTATAAATAAAATAAAAAAATATTCAGAAGAATTGTGAACCCCTTTTTTGAAGTCTGTTAAAAATTACCAAAATGAATTACAATACTTGATTAAAAAAACTTTCAGAAAACTTGATAGCCTCGATTTTTGGAGCCGGTTAAAAAATACAGATTCATGATGGTTTTAGTAATGCCTGCAAAAATGACTCAATTTATTTACTAATAGTGGCTGTCCGTTGTTTTAGAATTAAAAGCAGCCTATATCACTCTCTGTCACTTACCTAAGTGTTTCACATAGGTACTAACGCCACACGGAACATCACAATAATTCGTCGATTTATTGCAGAGTGAAAAAATAATAAACAGACCAAGAAACACATTTTTCCATCAATATTATAGTAAAATTATTTTATAAACTAGTGGGTGCTCGCGGCTTCGCTCGCATTCTTCATTCCAAATTTCAGCCCAATCCATCCAGTGGTTTGGGCTGTGCGTTGATAGATTACTATATCAGTCAGTCAGTCCTTTGAGTTTTATATATTTAGATTTAACAAACTTACTAGTGTTGATCTTAGACAAGAACAAAGCTCGGTCTAGAAAAAGATTTTAGTCCAGAAAGCATCAAGTTAAACTCATATAAAACGACATCTAAACAAACTAACTGTAGCCTCATTACAGCAGCAACATTACTTACCTGCCACCTAATTTGGCAAGGGCTCGCTCTTGCCTTCACGGGACAAGATTGTTTGCGAGCTTTCATTAAAAATGCAAGCTGCTCTTTGTGATTTGACGTCTTTTAGTTAAGGTCTGGTTAAGACTGGTTCGTTAAAATCAACTTGAAATACTAATTTCGGTTCTTCTTACTCTTATCTAACGAGAGTGACCGACTCTAGTGTCGAGGTTAAAGCCACCCTAAAGGACTCTGATATGGCTTAACTACTGCTGTATTAGAAAAACAGCCGGGAGCTACAATTTAACGTTTGTATGTATAATAAGTATGTATTCACAAAAGAAAAGTATATAAGTATTATAAGTTATCTAATACCCACGACACAAGCATTTGCTTAGTGTGGGACTAGGTAGCGGTCCCGGAATATTTATTTATTTATTTAACGTGTCGATTGACCCACGGAAGCAAGGATTTAGGATCTAACTTATAAGTTAAGTTATGTTATGTCCGTTTGTCATAGCCTATGTTCGATGTATCTGCCCAAGAATACTCCCCTGACAAATTAATTTTGCGGGGGAGTCACGACCCTCAGTCATGAGGAAATACGACTCAAAGATAGAGAGAGAGGCTCGATCAGAGGTCCTTAGAATGGTTTGAAAACTCGACATTTGATAAAGTTACTTGTATACAAATTTCTCTACATTTAGGTTATATATACCTAAATGTATATAAAATTTTATGACTGGTGCAATCTGTTGTCATATATAATAGAGGTACCGCCTTAGAGGTTTTTGACTATCGCGTCAATTACTTTTGATATGGTTAGCGAATGGGAACTACAATTTAATATCTGAATGATACTTTCCGGCCACCCATCTAAAAGCTGACCGCGTCGGCCGTAGCTTAACTTTTTCGCCAGCATTCTAATTTGTATATATAAAAATAATAACTTCAGTCGTTTCAAAAACAGCTAACACTTATTTAATTTATAGCATCCAATTTAAATAATCTCAGTCATTCTCAAATAATCTTCTAAACATAAAATTATTTACAGCGCCATCTCGCGCCCAAAATAGTCCATTATAATAAATAGTATTTTTGGTCAACGGAACATTGATTCAAATGCTAATATCGCGGGTAAAAAGGTCAAGAGCAAAGGGAGGACGCCAGGGTAGTTCTTTTGAAGCACCCTTTGACAAAATAACCAAGAGACTCCTGGCTACCTATCTTAGTGTAGCTATACTTCTTATGTCTGTAAACCTAACAAAGTAAAAACTATTGTGCTAAATGTAAATAATATTTGCATGAAAGATCATTTTAATCATGATTTAGTTTTTAACATACCTATGATAAAGCTGAAGAGGGTCGAAATGATGAACATTGAAGATATTTAAAAAAAAATGTTTGGAGATACTTAGAATTCATAGCCGAACACGTTCCAACAATTTCTACAAATTTTGTCTGTTTATCTGTTAATCAGTGTCTCTGTTTATTTGTTTATTTAAACGCTCGTCACGCAAAAACTGCTGAATAAATCACCATGTTTTTTGGTATGTACGTAATATGAGGTCTCATAGGCTACTTTTTATCCTGAAATAATGCGAGCAAAGCCGCGAGCGTCCACTGGTCTGATTATATAAGTCTGTCTACTTTATTAGCATTAGATTTTTAATTTATTTCGGACATTAAATGCATTCATTTATCCATTCAATTTGAAACATCTCCAATGATATTTAGAATAGAATAGAATAGAATAGAATAGAATAGAATTCCTTTATTGTCCATAATGTCATAATATATCACAGTTATACATAACCAAGTAATACTTAATTTCAAAACAAACTCGTCTTTATCTTACTTCTAGGTAGAATCAACTTTACATTTTTAAATATACTATTTGTGCTATATGATTAAGTATATATATTAGAGAAGAAGATTTATTGATAGTAATTATCAAGATTAAACTTATAATCCATAATAGAGTTACTAGTAATACAATTTAAGGGTAGCTTTAATAGTTAATGGCAAATCATTTGTTCCTTTTTTTAAAAAAAACCTCTAAACGGAACGTCAGTTAATATATTATATTTTATCTAAAAACAAACAACTCTTTGTATGGAATAGATGACTGTTTTTTTTGGAAATTATATTCTATATCATTACGCGATAATGCCAATAGACCAATCAGCATACTAGACCAAAACTTTCCTTTGATACTTGTATCTAACCTTAATAGATTTTTTTTTGGCAGATATGAGTCGGATCTTTCGCCACAATGGTGTCTCTAGTAAGTAATATGTCGATTGATGCGCCCTAGGGGGGAAAGGGAGCATTTTGCATGATCATTTTAGCTCGAATAGGGTGAGTGTGGAAAAAACCAGCCTCGGATATGATATACAGATAAGGTATTCATGAATCGCAAATAATTTCCATAGATACGAACGACATAATACTAGCGGTATCAGCGGTTAATAGGAAGTAAAAAAGTATGATGAATATAATATATGTTGAAATGAATTTAGTTGTTTGAGCGAGAACAAAAAAAACACCTGCATACTCGTAGACTCGCAAAATACATTCACCTTGTCTTTCATTAAAAATTATACTACATAAATTTACTTTGCGGCACTAGTGCATATATGGTGCAAAAGTTTATTATATATGGACAGCTACTATCCACCGTCAAAGTAAATCGTTCTTCATTCAACTGTAGCTGGCACCTCTTTTGAGAGTCAGTTCTATTCCATTATGCGTATGCATTTATTTTAAGGTAATATTCGTATTTCGTTATCTATAGATAACGGAATAAATATATAATATATAATAAACGTAAAGAGGGTCAAAAATCTGAACATAGAAGATATTATAAATAATAAATGTTAAATCGATAACAAAACACGTTCCAGCATTTTTTTTAATTTTTGTGTGTTTATCTGTGTCTCTGTTTGTCTGCTTTTTTAAATGCTTACCACGCAAAAACGGCTTAACGGTTCATCATGATTTTTGGTAATTATGAGGTCTTAGAAGTGTCATTTGCTACTTTTTATCCTGAAATAATTAATATGCGGCGGGCGTCCACTACTTTACTAAATAATTTAACAAACGTAACTACACTGACACAAAACAATATCCAAATTGTTTGTTAAAACAAACAAAGCTACTAAAGTATGCACACAGATTGTAAAACCATTAATCTAGTCAAATAAACACGTGCATAACAAATTTGCATTGAACCAACGTGAAAACATTATACCTAACTCCTGGGTTTACTGTTGAAGTATTGATATAACCATCATGGTATGATATTTTTAGAAGTAGTTTAAGTTTTTTATTCTATTGTTAGTATTTAGTTATTTAAATTAGTTTTCAACAAAATGTAGGTTTAATTTATACAAATGAAATAACCGTCATGGTTTGGGCAAAATATCATACTACTAATTGTTAACGCAAAATGGTGTACGTTTGATAAATTGACGAATTGATTTGGTTTCAATGACCTTCCTTTTAGTAACAAAAATAATTATAAGGAAAAACTTAATATTATACTTCTAACTACGACAAAAAACCAGTCGGATAATATTCCGAAAAAAAAAAAAAAATTCACATAACTCAACTTGTCATTTAAAAGATCACATTTTTAACGCCCCAAGTAAGTTTACCTTTGTTCGTTCATCGTTTTTTGTATAGGTGCTATGTAAGACCTAACCCATAATAGTTGTTCAGTGCCGATAGGATAATGTGGATAATTCGTTTGTTTACCACATTACATCGTTACAAGGTAAAAACTGGCATGTTTTCCAAACAAATTGATATACCTACTAGCCATTTACCGCGTTTTTAGAGGTAAGTAATTCTTAGGTGGTTTGTAAAACACTAAAAATTTACTCAAAGCACTGCGTGTACAATGTACATCTGAGTGATTAATGTCTTATTTTTTCTCATATTTGCTGTTGATGCATCACAGTGTATCTTATTTTTTACATTTGATAGTTTACGCTTGACTACAATTCGCCTGATGTTAAGCAACGTTGTAATCTAGTGTCTAGGCGCTTGCCTAGAAGAAACCGGTTTACTATTGACTTGAAGACCGACAAATTATAGTTTAAGGAGAAAAGAGATTTATGGTCAATTTTGAATTTTATTGCGCGTTATAGTTCTTTTGTCGAAAAAAACTGTAATTTTTCAGAATGAGTAAAAGCAGAAGAAACAAAAGAGCATTAATTTACATTTATATAAACAAAACATGCCAATTACCACGGTGAAATTCACCCTAGCAAGATTGTATAGTATATTAAACATAGTTTTTTTGCGTGTGTATATTTCTTAAATCTTTCTCAATAAATGTTTTTTTATTTCTATTTTTAACACAGAATAGGCCAACGTTTGACTACAGCCTGCCTGATGTTAAGCACCACTGTAGTCTAAATGTGTATAGTATAGTAGTATTGTATTTAAAGACAAAACAAAGGCTGCAGGTAAGAAATTCTCCGTAGCTTTAGTGCATTGAATACTATTTTCGCCACGCCCGTACCTATCTATTACTAAGTCAAGGTGAAACAAAATTGAATGAACTTGCCCGTTACTGCGCCTGTGCGAATATTTAGCGACCTAAACCAATAAACGGCCTAGCTTTCTGCTAAACAAATAATGATAAAATAGATTAGTGTACTTTAACGTTTAAGTAGATTTGCTAATCGCTCGGTGATTTAGCATTGGACGATAAACTTGCCTTCACATTCCAGACCAACGATTAAAAAGTCAACATTTTTTTAGTAAAACGCTTTGACGATCTCGAAGGTAAAACGTATTAAAAATTGACACGTTCTATCTCGAAACTAGGTGTTCGAACACTTGTTCTTTGAAAATGAGTACCTTCCGAAAACTGGACACTCGGCAATAGGATAAAAACATAAAAGTGATACAGGATTACTTTGTTGTATTCTTAAATGTTTTTAATTATTTATAACCGACTTAAAAAAGAGGTGGTTATCAATTATTTGGGTATGTTACGCGATTACTACGTAATATATAAACCGCTTTCAAAAAATATTTTTTCTTTTATCAGTTAAAAAATAATGTAATGTGTGGTAATGCGGCCAGTATGCTGGGCACGCTGCCCTCTGGTAGTGGGCTGGAGCACTTAGATTATCTTTAGGCTTTTCTAAAGATTTTCTAAGTGCCCCTTTTTGTAGTAGTTAGAAGTAGTATGTTTAGTCTTTCTTCCCTTGTTTTTATATTTTGTTAAAAAATTGTGTTTGTAGTTTTAAAATGATCCTATTCGAGTTCTAAAGTCAAAGTAAATTCGAGTAATAAAGTAATATGTACTTGTATTAAAATTCACACACAATATAAAAGCAAATAAAACGATCGCGTAAAGTATATTAGAAACGAAACTTAATTAAGTCATGGCTTTAATAAAATGCATAAAATTGCATGCAACGATGAAAACGTGATAAAAACCTTATTTCAGTTTAATTAATGTTTGCATACTACTTGGTAGCTTATACTCGTATCTCTGTCGGAGGAAACGAATGACACAGGATTACTTGTGATAATTACTAATTAACTATTGTATTGAAGGCAGCTTTAGGATGTAATTAAAACCAACATTTACAAAAACAAAATATTGGGCAGCTTATCAAATCTAGTTGTTGTTGTTAAATACTTAACTTAATTGGTAAGCTATTTAATTATAAATTTATTACAAAATTATAGGCCCCACCGTTTGTCATAATATAACAGTCGTTAAGCTTTGTCAGAGGCCTTTAAGGTGATTTGAAAACTCTCGACATCAGAGTTGGCCAATCGCTTACCTATTTTTTAATTACAAATCAGCTGTTCTATAAAAACGCCTCTAAATTAACAATGAAATAATATCTTATACTCTTCATAGACCATAGTACATTTTTCTCGCCACAAAATAAATTAATAACATATTAACGAAGCCCAGTATAGAAGCAACTCTTAGTAAATTGCATTAGTTAAGTGTTTAATAAGCATTTATTGCGAATAATTATCTTTCACAGGCAATTTATTACAGTGCTAGACGTGTTTGATCTATTTATAACATCGACTAAGCAAAACGTGTGGTATTTTACATTATGTAGGTATTTTTCACTATCTATCTATCTATCTGTACATATAATAAAGCTGAAGAGGGTGAAAAATCTGAACATAGAAGATAAGTATTAGAAAAAAAAATGTTTGGGAATACTTTATATCTTTAACAGAACACGTATAAGCAGTTTTATAATTTTTGACTGTTTATTTAAACGTTCATCACGCAAAAACGGCTCAACGGATCATCATAAATTTTGGTATGTAGGTAATATGATGTCATAGAAGTGTCATAGGCTATTTATTTCAAAATAATGCGAGCGAAGCCGCAGGCGTCCTCTAGTACATATATGTCATTTATTTTATTGTATCTCTTAGTTTATTATTCTTTGTCATGTATTCATGTTACATAATAAATAATAACTATGACGTAATTTACCTGTACCTAGTATTATATTGGGAGAAGACTCTGGCCTCGTAACACAGTCTTACGGCTACTACGAGGTCAGAGGAATCACATGTTATTGTACATTATTTACGTCAAATAAACGAATTATACACATTTTAACATACGTGTAAAAAAATGTATATATATATTTGTAAATACTTACATATGTATATGAAACATACATTTTATAAGCATGGTTAGGAAACCGATATGTTTTATGACCATAATATCCGAGGACATATAGTGTATTATATAAATAGTGCATTTATATAAAAGCTTGCGTCGGGCGTGGGTTTTTTTTTACATGATATAGGCTTACGCTTGACTACAACTTGCCTGATGTTAAGCAACGTTATAGTCTACGATCTATCTGTATATCTAGTAAGTTATACATAGTGTTTGTTATTCACAGGTGCGTAGATCTACAGGATGCTCTGATATCACACCGCGTGTTCTATATACTCGTATGTGTATTTTATAAATAAATTATATTTTTAATCGAGTGGACGCCCGTGGCGCTGCTCGGATTATTATGAGATAAAAAATAGCCTATGACACTTCTAAAGACCTTATAATACCTAAATTCCACAAATCATGATGATCTGTTCTGCCGTTATGAGCGATTAAATAAACAATTAACTGATCAGATAAACAGACAATTTTTTTCCTAAAACGTGTTCTGTTATTTATTTAAAGTATAGTTCAAATAATCACCCTATACACTGAATTCGTAATTAGTTATACAAGTAACGGAGCGTTAACGTATTCACGGCTGAAGGCACCTACGTTATTATCTAGCAAAACAGAACAATTAACATGTTTCGGTGTATGTGAAATTAGCATGTTTTTATGTGGTTTAGTTTGTTTGTGTAAAATTAATATGTACAGGGTTGGGTAAAATAAAGACGAATTTATATTGTCTGTTTTTTAGCAAAAAATATATGTAAGTCGCGAAAATGGAAAAGGTTTTGATATCGTTAAAGTCGATGATTTTTTCCATATTTTTTCTGCACTTTTGATTTTTTTATGCTGGCAGTTTATGAGTATTATGTGAAGATGTAAACTTTGATGCCATGTTGCTTAGCACATGGGTAAATTTTATTCGAACTAAGTTAACACCTCTCTCTCTCTCTTGAGTCGTATTTCCACATGACTGAGGGTCGTGACTCCCCCGCAGAACTAATTCGTTAGGGGAGTTTTCTTGGGCAGATACATCGTGGTGGGCGCCCAGGTCCTTCCACAGAAGACACATGACCTCGGATATTGAGATCCTTAAACATGTCGGTCTCCTCGCGATGTTTTCCTTCACCGTAAAGCGAGTGAAAATCCACACATAACTTCAAAATACAAGTTATTACATTGATGTTGGGCCGGATTCGAACCAGGGTGCGTCTGAATGAAAAGCAGACACTGGAACCGCTGAGCCACACTCGCTTTAGTTAACACTACAGGGCGTTAATAAGTAGTTAAAATTATCCAAACATTGCTTAAACTGTCAAACAACCACTCAGATAAAAGGTTTTTTTTTCTCTTATTCTTAGTAACCCAGTACCATCAAACCCAATAAACTGTTATCCAAGTTTAAAAATAGAACGATGTGTGGCCTCGAACAACTCGGTATTAGAGCCTTCCCAAGAATGTGGAGGGAGGGGGATGAAGGGGTAGGGTAAATAGGGGGGATGAAAAGGGGTAGACGATGAAATATAGACAATAATGTCCAGAGACACATATTTGGTCCACCTGTCTATTTTGCTATGCTTATCGTTTTGACTCAGCATCAAGTTTATAGCGCTCGTACCTAGCTAGCGGAGGCAATCGCATGTGATTACCAATGTTAAGCAAAGGTCGACGCGATCAGTACGCGGATGGGTGACCGAAAAGTGGCATTCCATTTTGGGCGCTTCCGTGGGTCGGATGACACGTTAAACTGTAGGTCCCGGCTGTTTGTCTAGTACGGCAGTCGTTCAGCCATGTCAGATGCCCTTAGAGCGGCTTGATAAACTCTCGACACCAGAGTTGGCCACTTTCTTTCGATTAAATTCAATTCAATCAAGTTTAAAGTTTTTTTTTATAAGACGTAAGAAGAAGCTTATTGTGATTGATCAGCTACAAAATGTCAATCTATTACTGGTATACATCAGTAAGCTGATTCATTCGTTGCTATGAGATGGTTAACAGGACATGTCTTATCTCTTATGACTTCTTATTATAAGAATAAATAATAAGAATAAAATACATTTCTTGAGACACGGAACAACACGAGATACACAACACAAAATAAAACAATAACGGCTGTAGTCAAACGTAAACCTATCCCACGTAAAAAAACACAATAAAAATAAAGATAACAACCTCATAACAACCGTTAGCATTAGTTAGCAACTTCTGCTTTTGAATGCCTTACTTTAAAAATGAGGCTCTATGGCATGTAGAAAACTCTGACACCAGGGTTGGCCCCTCTTATACGAACTTTCTTGGATAAAATCTATAATACCTCATCTAATTACTTAAATATTGTTTTGTCTTTTCACTTAATGCAAAAACTTTGAAAAAAAAAAAACACAAAGACTAACGAACCACTTCACATCATTGATAAAAAATATGGTTTACCTTATAATAATTACCTGATTAAAATCGGATTTTTTTGGCATTAAGGGGTAGTCTGTAGGGCGGAATTTCTTTAGGAGGAAGAGCCTCGCATAGACTTGATTTATCCCTGTAAAGATTGCTTTCAGAGGGAAATATTTAATGAGGTCAGTACCAAGAGCTTTTCAACCCTTATTTTAAAGGAGATTCATAATAAAAAGGCTATTACTTTGTAGTGATTACGGGCTCTGTGAATTGTGAAATGGGCCGTCTCATTTATTTATTGCGAAGTTAGCTGCAGCTTATTCGATGATCATAATGCTATTTGTCTGAGAGATCAAAATTTCAGTGATCTGGTAACAAGTATTCTTAAACCACAGAAAGAGTCAACTAAGAATATTATGGTAGCGAGTGTGGCTCAGTGAGAACACGTCCAACTTATGGTCATGATATTTTATCGTAGACATACATAGTGCATGGAACACGAAAGAGAGACTATTTATGTTACGACGCATTATGTTTACCTAAGGCTAAGTTAGTTATTTAAGAACCTAGTTATAAATTTTTATGTTACATAGCCTTAAGTCATTTTCTGGTACACAATAAATATTTTCATTTTCATTTTCATATGAGGGAAAGAAAAGTATCTATTTATTTGTAGCTTGTTATAAATTAAACTTAGGTATTATTTTATTCAATAATAAACAATATATACACATATATACACTAATAAAACTAAATAAGAGTATGTACATTTAACCTAAATTTAAAACATCTACATGTGGTATGGAGCCAAGAACGCTGGCTGCATTCCCACGCTGGATTGCTATAGAAATCCTTTGCGCAAGGAACCAGCCAGCGTTCTTGTCTCTAGTGATGTCATTCAACCTTTTATTTATTTTTTTTATAAAAGACTACGTGCTTTTACCCCACGGACCAAAAGTTTCGAAGCCAAGCGGTACGAAAATATAATCAGTCGATAATGATGTATATTTTCGCCGCTTGGCTTCTTCTGCTGCATCCGCCGCGGCTCCTGCCGCTTGTACTGTTCCACTGAGGCGAGAAGGAGCTAGTGTATCGACGCAAGTTGCGTCCCATACAAGAGCCCTTCCCCGCTCCCAGGGAATCAGTGTGAGGCCGTCGGGGCGCTTACCATCGTCACGGACCATGCCAATCGGTTCCAGAACCGATGGTACGTTGACGGAGGCAAGTGCCCGTCTCACTATTCATTCTTTTTCATATGTATGTACATTGATTGACTTCACAGAATTTTTATATGACTTAAAAAACAATTTTTTTTCGAAATTGTCATTATGGGATAATAACATCAAAGATCTATATTTCTGAATTTTTATATGACATGTATTACTGATTTTATTAGACATGGAAAAATAATTTCTGCATAGTGTTATTAGTGGTGCTGTGTTGAATTGTGACATGTTTAAAAATTTTAATTACCTCTTATTCCCATTTATGGAAATTCTAAAGTGACATTTGAAGTATTTTATTGTAATAATCAACTGAGTATATCTGAAATAAAGGCTATTTTTATTTTTTATTTTATTTTATGTATGTATATTGAATAAAACAAATGAAAATCAAAGAAGCTGTACGCTGCTTTTACCGATAAGGTTTGCGGCACTAGTTTTATGTCTTTTGTGTTTCTTTTTTTTTTTACAAGAAATGGGTTTGCACTTGACCGTAATTCGCCTGATGGTAAGCAATCATTACGGTCTAGGATGGAACGTGCTTACCCAGTAAGAACCGATTCACTCTCGCTTTGAAGATCGCAAGGTTATATTCCGCGGGGAACAGGGAGTCAGGCAGAGAGTTCCACAATTTAGCAGTTCGCACTATAAAAGTGGAAGCAAAACGCTTAGTGCGAGTCTTGGGAACTTCCACCATAAACCGGTGACGACCTGCTGTACCCCTGCTCGTCCGGTGGTAAAAAGGGGCGGGCGGAATTAGATCGTGCAATTCCGCTTCTATTGTTTTTTCAATGTATGTATGTATGTATGTGGCAATAGATAATTATAACTATATATCGGGTAAGCACGCTCCATCTTAGGCCATAGCCTTTGCTTGCTATCAGGTAAGCTATGGTCAAGTGCAAACACGTTCAAATTAAAAAAAAAAAGCTGTAATGTTACTTGCACAGATATAGTAAAGAGGTCCAAAAGAGAGGTCTTTTGTTTATCCCAGAAACGCAAACGCGGCGGTTGTCAACCACAAATATATACATATATGCAGTATGTATGTCTGTTTGGGAGACACAAGGCCAGAGGGTTGTTTTGGTTGCGGCTACGTCACGCATTTGCGGAAACCAAAGAAAACACAATATAGACGTCACATTAAATATAAAGTAAAGTAAAAATATGTTCATTAACATATGAATTAAGCTAATGTCAATACAGTTTTACTTTTGTTTAGCTGGATTTTGACTAAAATTAATCTATATGAAAAGTCCCTGACACATGTTTTGAAAAATAAAACAACGGCTTAGTTTATTTTGAATTCACGGAAATGAGTATTTTCGAGTAAATGCAAGTTCGTGACGGTCGTGATTATTTTCATTCAGTTTGTAAACAATCCATGCCCTTTACAATTTATCAACATGATAAGACTGTCTGCAAATGTTCATGTATAAGTGTTTAAGAAATGTATTAGTAATTTATATATTTTGTCTTCATCACCATCTTCACCTTCATATAGAAGTTTGGAGGTCAATTAGCAAAATTTCCTGCTATCCCATGCTGCTTCTTTTAGATGCGGATAACTCAGTTTTATCCACTTCTTAATGTCGTCTAGCCACTTCATGAGGTGCCAATTAGGTGTCTAAAGATTCGATTGTCTATGAAACACACCAATAAATCTTGTCGAGAAACCGATAGGTGTCTGTCCCAAGGATTAATTTTATTGCCAGTGATAAGCGGGGCTCGGCTTGCTGTAGCCCAAATTGTTTTTTAGGCTTCTATTTATCAGATCGCTTTGTGGGTGTTTGGTTAAACGCATAGGTTGGATTTGGCAGGTAATTGAGTAGTTACGTACAATTAAATATAAATATTAATACACCAGCTTAATAATATTAAGAAAGTAAACTAAAATAAAACAATATTCAGTGGAATCAAGAACCTTCTCTTTTGAAGTCCGTTACCAACTTAACGTTGTGCATTTTTAGATAAAACTACAAAACTGGTACATTTGGTTTATTGAGATAGGTAAGATCTTTGTTTAGATACCCTTTAACTCTAGATTTTAGTACTTTCTATTTTTAACCGACTTCAAAAAAAGAAGGTTATAAAGTCTTATTTTTTTTTAGATTTTTCGATTATCGTCTCTTTTAACAAAACACAGTTTTATTCACTAAGGCACCTATTCTGAAGCACTGTTCAAGTAAGTGACCGCTTTAATATTGGTATTCGTAATAATATCGATCGGTCTACAATTCGCGGATGGTTGAATAATGAAGGTATGAATAAATGATTCATTCCATTTTAATATGAACCCATTGAATGTTTAATACGCATTCTTTGAATAAGCTAGTACTGAGGCTGTATACTTGTATATAGGTACTTTTATATGAACCTGGATACGTCACAACTAAAAATAGAAACGTTTATGAATCTATACTAATATTATAAAGCTGAAGAGTTTGTTTGTTTGTTTGTTTGAACGCGCTAATCTCAGGAACTAAAGGTGCGAATTGAAAAAATATTTTTGTGTTGAATAAACCATTTAACGAGGAAAGCTTTATAACATCACGCTGCAACTAATAGGAGCGAAGAAACAATGGAAAATGTGGAAAAAACGGAGAAAACTATTCATCTTTGAGGGCTCCCGTTTAGTGCGCTGCGAAAATAGTTCAAGGTATCAGAAAAATATGTATGAAAGAATTATTTCTCTTGAAATGATCTAACAAAATGTCCGCGACAGTATATGTCTATATTTTACGATTAACTCACTACAACCGTTTTTATGGTAATAACTATTCCACGCGGACGAAGTCGCGAGCACAGCTAGTTATTACTATTTATTTCTAGCTAGTTACTACTAAATTTTTGTTTTGCTTGCGTTGTGTTGTGATAAAAAAACTAACAAAGAATAAAAACTGAGATACAAGATCGTGTTTTAAATTTTAAAACCACATCTTCAAATAATGTTGTACCATATTTTATCATATGTTTTTAAGTGTTGTATTGCTAGGCGTCATTAATTTACTAACATGATAGACTTGTCATATTGTAAGGCGGTTTATCCAAACTGTAAACTAAGTAAATAAACAAATAAATCTATTTTTATACTTTCCATACATCATTAGTGCAAGTCAAAAAAAAATATAAGAATGTCAACAAAATAGCTTTAAACTTAAAGAAAACCCACACCCTGAGATTTCATGCCACATAAAACATGTGGAATTGAATGAGAACTAACCGCGAACACAAACACAGTTTATTTCAAACGTTAATATCATTCCCAGAGCTCAGGTAGAGGCTAAAGTGCTCCCGTTTGCATACTTCAGTGCTACGAATATTTGTCGCTACAGAAACGTAACTGAACTAAAATAATAATTCTACTGCTTACATGATAACTAATCCATGATTATGTAATGTATGGGTTAAGTTTACCCATGGCCTTTTGCAATAACCTACTAATCTTTAATCTCCGGCTGCTATCTACAGTTCTTTGTAGATTAAACGCCTGTCCATACTTGCTTTTCAATAAACATATTTTTTCTTTTTTACAAGATGGTTAACCGCTGCTGCCGCAGTTGAGTAGGTGGTTTTAGGGGTGCGTGGATCGGACTGGGGCGCGTGGATCGGACTACCTTCACGTTGGGTAAGCTCAACTAATTTCATCTCTCCATATGGGGATTTGGGGTTAGTTGGGGAAACCTGGTGCACCCCGTCCACAGGTTAGTAACTTCCACAGTCCGGTGGATCTTGCTAGCCTGTGTCCAAACGTTCGATCGAGTGGGGTTAGTTGGGGAAACTCCTCGCTTCGCTCGTCGTCGCATGTGCGTGGTAGAAAGCAACCTAACGAACCTAATCTACCTTCTGTCACAGACAAGTGACTTCGAGTCCAACACTTGCACTACAACATGACTTGAGACCTAGTTTTACCCGAAAACAATCGACTCGTACTAGGTTTAACCAAGATTAAGTGGCTACACCTAGTTCTAGCCGGCTAAAACTAGGTGTAGCCGCACTTCGGGTATTAGCCGTAACAATTACATACATAAACATATTTTTTAATTTTGTTACAATCAATAAATAAAAATATCCCATCTATGTCCATTAGGAATTTAATCTAAGCAAGCGAATCAAGTCGCAAGAGAGGTTCTACACATGATAAGAACACAGCCTTCATTGGGACAAGATATGAATAAATATAAATATGTAAATAAATTCGTTCATATACAATAAGTACTGTATCTACAAAATCAAGGGAATCGGAAAATCGGATCCTTACCTTCGGTAAGGAGTCAACTAATCTAACGAGGTTTCTTCTTCTTATCGAATGAGAGTGGCCAACTCTGGTGTCGAGAGCTTATCAAGCTCCAAGGGCCTCTGACACGGCTTAACGACTGCCGTACTTAGACAAACATCCAGGACCTACAATTAAACGTGTCATCCGAGCCACGGAAGCGCCCAGAATAGAATGCCACATTTAGGTCACCCATCCAAAGGTAGGCTGCGTCAACAATTGCTTAACATTGGTAATCACAAGCGATTGCCTCTGAGATTACTACAAACTACATATAGAGTACTAGAAATTAAATGGACAGTCAAATAGAGAGGCTCTACACATGATGAGAACACAGACTTCACCGGGACCAACTGGAAAACTTTCCCGATCAATACTCGAACCTACTTACTAACGGGACAAGTCCTAGTTCTAGACTTCTAGATGGAACCTACATAGCTATTAGGAACATGCTTTTCAATTTATGTGAAATGTTTCTCGAAAATAGGAATGGTATTTTTTTCTAATGATATTTGGAACTTTTTCGCTGAAATGATTGATTGATTGATAAATTCTTTATTAAAACACCACATACATAAAAAACAATACAAAAAACATAGAAAATAAAATTTGCGTTTTAATTGGCGGCCTTATCGCTAAGAGCGATCTCTTCCAGGCAACCAATCTGGCAGGGATATAAACTTCAAATAAAATGAGTAGGACGAGGCGCTTAAGAAATTAAATGAAAAAAAAAAGATCAAAAAGTTTATACTACTTATAATATGAATAAACATAAACAAATATTACAATAATATATACATACATACACAATAATACATACATATTAATACAAGAGACAAAATAAAAACATAAGTATATAGCAATTTATGTCGGAACCAAAGAAGATAAATACAATTTCTTAACATTATTTTTGAAGACATCTATTGATGGTGCTTTCCTAATATCTAGCGGCAAAGCGTTCCACAGTTTCACGGCGTGCGCAGAGAAAGAATTATCATAGGATACTTTGTTATGTCTCGGAGTCGCAAGTGTGAGGTTCGCTGATGAAATGATGGCATTTTTTCTATAATACAATGCAAACTAATTTTAGTTATGGCGAACGTAGGTACTTTCTATTGGATATGATACGTTTGTGAAAAGTCCTGTTCCCGTTTGTTTAAGTACCTACCTAATTTTAACAATAAAAAATTTTGAACAGTACACGCGTTTGTACTTGCAATTAATGATTTAAGGTCTTCGATTTGTATAAACTACTAAAACTACCCACAAATGTGTAAATGTAATAAACAAAGCGTAATGGTAGACACTCCAATCTTCCATTACACAACATTAAGTGCACAAAATCATACCAATTATTAACACCCATCCTTGGATAGCATATTCGTATGTCTTTACTTTGATATTCAAATTTTTTGATCGTCGATAGACCATTTATCGAGGAAGGCTTTAGGCTATATAACATCACGCTGCAACTAATATGAGCGAAGAAACAATGGAAAATGTAAAAAACGGGAAAATTATTCATCTTTGAGGGCTTCCGTTGCGTGTGCTGCGAAAACGGTTCAAGATATCAAAAAAATATGTATGAAAGAATTATTACTCTTGAAATAATCTAACAAAATGTCTGCAACAGTATAAGTCTATCTTTTAAGATTAACTCACTAGAACCGTTTTTATGGTAATAACTATTCCATGCGGACGAAGTCGCTGGCACAGCTAGTACTTTATATAATTTCTTCTTTCTAATTATACGCTTCTCATGATAATCCTAAAGTAGCTTAAAAGAAGCTATTCAACCATAAGCAATATTGCTAAGAAGGCCACTGTTATATCACATACCATAGCAGTTAGACGATCCTAAAGCTGCTAAAAGTTAAATAGCATATATCCAGCCACCGTACTCCTTCCGCTACCTACGTTATCTTCACTTCCCATCTACTGCGGGGCAGATACTAGTAATTGAGACAGTTACTGTTTTTTTAACTGAAAGAGATTTGCACTTGACCATAGTTTGCGTGATGGTAAGCAATAGCTTTGGCCTAAAATAGATCATCCTGACCCAATAAGAACCGGTTCACTCTCGCTTTAAAGATCACATACCCTAACAGTTAGATCCTAAAGCAGCTAAATGCATATGTATGCTATAAATAGCATCTATCCAATTACCGCGTCCCGCAGCGGGCAGCCTCGTTAAATATGCAGACCGTCTCGTGTGCCGTGCCAAGCGCACTTCTATCTCATTGATATATCTTTAATTCCCACAAAACAATTATAAAAATTAAGGAAACTTAAAAACTAATCAATTGGGCGGCCTTATCGCCTTAGACGCTTTGTTCTAGGCAACTTTTGGATGGCCGTAATTTAGAGTAACAAACTGAAGTATTATAATTTCTAAATATAAAGCCATAGGCAATAAATATATATACTGTAGTGATTATAAGTAGTTTATTTTGTTTTTTTTTTCAAGTTTTTTTTTAAATTTATTATTTGAAATAATGTCCATTTCGAATATAGATTGATGCTTCGAATTATGTTCGAGTCAGTGGTTGAAGTAAATTTCAAGACGCCGATGTCGTCATAAGATGGGAGTATTCAATAACCTTATCGTTTTACCAATATCTGAAGGTAAATTTCAATCAACTGATAAGTATAGTCGATTTCTTTTAGATAATGAAAAAGATAATATGAAAGCTGGATTTGATTTTGAAATTGTTCCCACTTACTTTTCACACAATTTTTCATGTTTACATATATTACACATTTATACATTGCGTAAGCTCCACTTAGCATGTCTTTTGTTCGATGTGGTTAAGTACAAAGAACCATCATACCTGTATGACAAGCTGAGCTGGAGGGTGGGCCGGCAGTCGCACGGGCCCCGCGCCTGTGTGTCTGCGCTTCTCACGGAGAGACATGCTACTGCTGCTTTCAGGGGAAGCTTCCGCTATGCAGCTACTAAATGCTGGAATAATATTCCGCCGCCGATTAAGAACCTGCGTTCTTTGAAAATGTTTAAAATAAGTCTTAAAAAATTTATGTTTGTCCACCAAAACAAGGAAGCCCTTTTGGTACATGAGACCAGTGTAATTTGATACCTCATAGTTTTAAATTTATTATTATCTATTTATGTTTTATTATTATCTTTTTGTTTGTTTATATAGACTATTATGGTTATTTTAGTATCTTCTTGTTGTTGCTGTAGTTGTTTTTTCTTTCTGTACTTGTGCCTTAGTTTAGTTATAGTATTTAGTTTTTATGTTCACTTGGTGTGTGTGACGTCGCCGCCAGCCGCAACAGAATATCAGCGCTGGTGGCCGCGTGCCATCAGCATTAGGCTGAGTTGCGGCTGTATTGAGACATCACATTCTTTGCATGTAAGTTTAGTAAGTAAATAGGTTTAAAGTTTTGTGTGTGTCTCAATAAATATATTTTCTTTCTTTCTTTCTTTCTTACATATTGTTTGAAGTTAGGAACACAATGCAACAAAATACTAAACCAAAGTTAAATAAAACATAATTCCAAACAAATATAGCCAGTACTGCTCAAACAATAAAGTTCAATTCTCATAAGATTTAAATACGTTCTTGTAGTTTTACACAACCTCCATAAACTATTCAAATAGTGGAGTTTTAACTTCTTTCCGCTTTGTTTTATACTTCTGTGTACCGAAACATTTCAGATTTTATAGAGGTTTTGACACAATAAAGTTGTCAAGTTATGTAAAAGTTTTGTTACTTGACTTTACTTTCATAGTTCTGTTACCTACTTCTATATATATGTATATATATATATATATAACAACATATATGTAACAATAACCGTTTATCCATATATATATATATATATATATATATATGGATAAACGGAAATTGTTACATAACCACTTAAACCAAAGATAAAGAAATCTAAATAGATGGATTCTATGCTACAATTTTCATTGAAATATAAATAATAATATATATAAAACATGTGCGATTTTGACTTGCAGCTTGGCCACTTTCTCAGCTATGCTTGGTTTAAGAATCGATAATTTCCTATTTTATGGGAAAAACATCATGTCATTTTTTAACATTTCAAAATGTAGGGACACAAATTTATAGCTTTTAAAATCGAAATGGTAATAATAGTAAGCTCATTTTGGCCAATATTTATAAAAAGTTTGTGATGCATATTTTTTCCCCTCTCGTAGCTATCAGATATTTTTACTAATCGAATCATCTGTGCTCATTATATATAAATTTAAACGTTATATTTATCGAATTGAGCTGAAAAAATGTGCGCATATGTACAATTTCAAGCCATTACACATATTAATCAAAATGGATCGGAAAAACATTAGGCACGTATAACGATTGCGTTGAAATCTGTTTTTGTGTAAACACGTCGTTCTGAAAGGATACAGCCGTTTTATCATGCCAATAATGGCGGAGCAAACAAATGTTCTGTAGGATGGGAGCAATGGAGGAATCTATTACTTGCTTATTTTGAATACATGTTTTTTTCTTTATTTGTTCACTAAATATTTACAAAGTGGTCGGGTAGTGAGCACTGGAAAAGCCTATTCAGTACTTGTTATTACTAATATTAGGTCTATACCTATGAAATTGCCGATTTGTATGACGAAATTGAGAAAAATTATATTAAATGTTTGTATGGAAATATCTAAACAGATTTAGATGCAATTGATAACTGTAGTTAGATGGAAAAAAAGCTATGCACTGCGTATATCAATTTCTCAAAAACAGAGTATATGATAAAAATATACCTAGTTAAAGTAGTGAAACCGACGACACATTGAAAGAGGTGTTTTCAATTACTTCCTTATAAGTAATATGCACTAGTAATACATTTTTTTTATCTAAAAGGTACATAATTCAACAATTGATACAATAAAAATTGTATTTAGAAAAATATAGTTGTACGTAAAAGTTACAAACAGATTAAAATGTAAGAAAAAAACGGCAATTTCGTAGGTAAAGACCTTATACATGTTTAGTTTAATGTATTTATTCATTTAGTCATTTGTAAAACGGATGGGTCGTGATCAATTACGTACATTACATTATACATTTAATTAATTAATTACTATGCTTATGGATGTATGAACTTATTTTACTATTCTAGTGTGTTTTCTTTGTTTCAGGTAAGTTTTACAAAAGATCAGTCTTCATGCAGCGTGATTTCTTAAGCGACAGTGTATATTTTATGGCTAAAAAGCCATAAAAATTAAATTGGGAAAGAAGATCATGTAAATATTCATAACCCAGCGTATTTCCGCGTATTTCAATAAAGTTTTATACATGTACTCCAAAATTGCTTATATTTGTGACGTATAAAATAAAGACATGTGTCACGAACATAAAATAATAGTTCTTTTACAAATTATTACTAACATAAATTACTATTACTATTGACCAACACTGATATTAAATCATTATATATTAGAAAGGTGTGTGTGACAAAATTAAGCAAGTGGCTCCCAGCCTACCCTTGCCTCTGCTATCTCGTATTCTCGAGATGCCTCCACGAGAGCTACATCGATTTATTCGATTTAAATTGACAATGTGACAGGTGACAGCTGAGACGTTAGGGATGAGATAAATATCATTTGACGGCTCGTCAGATTGAGGTACGAATAAGGTAGTTATTTCTGCTTATCGAATATATGAAGCTATTGTTATTACCGGTAGTAGATATTGGTAAATTCCGATGGATTTATTGAGTATCACATGCTTTGGCTTAGATACAAAGGTTATGCATATGGTATGGGAATAATTTTAAAGATATTATTTTATACGTTTCTAGGTCTAATGTATGCCATAAGAAAGTATTTTTCTCAGTAGTTTTGACCATTTTTGAAGTGGCAGACGATGGTTGGTGAAAAAATTTCATAACGCCATGATACTTTTTCCTGAAGTATATTATATACAAAATACAAATATAAATTCTTTTATAACATACGTATTTCTATCTCCTTGACAACAATAATCACAATAAAATCAAAAACTCGTTTACAATACGCATTACGGTTACGTATTTTTGTGTGTATATGTTTATTTGATATTTGTGTTCAATAACGACTGTAATACATCTCATGCGTTAACTTTTTTTTTATTAAGGGTATGATTTTCTATGGTTTATTTATGTGCAATTGTTGCATTGTGAGTTTTTAAACCTAAAAAAAGTACTATTATTATTTTTGAACGAGATATTGTAATTTGTGCAGCATATTCTATGATATTAGTACTTATATATGTACATATATTACAACTTTACAGTATCAATAAAGATTCTTTATCTTTTATCTTTACTAGATCATTACCGAATGGTGAAAAAATAAAAAAGGTGCAAGTAAACCTTTTATCTTCACTATCAAAAATACGGACTAAAATATAAGAAGAAAACAATAAAACATTTATTTTTATGACACTTCTCAAAATGAAAATATTGTTTATTGAAAACTAAAATAAAAATATTGAGTCGCTTTTATAGACGCAGTAAAACGTCGCAGACATAAAAAGAAATAGATTCAAAAAGAAGAAGAAGGGAATCATAGACATTACATTTCTGGATCAGCCATATGTGTGTACCTACATACGTACACAGCTAACTAAATGTTATGAAAAATGAGTATCGAAATTAAAATTAATATATATTAACTAGTGGGTGCTCGCGGCTTCGCTCGCATTAGGAAGTAAAACTCGCATCCCTTATTTAACCCCTTTAAAAGTGACATTTCCAAAAATCCTTTCTTAGCGGATGCTTACGTTACATCTACCTTCATTCCAAACTTCAGCCCAATCCGTCTAGTGGTTTGGGCTGTGCGTTGATAGATCAGAGTCAGTCTCTCTGTCAGTCACCTTTGAGTTTTATTTTATTAGATTTTGGTGCGAAGTGTCATACTTACTTGAGCTTTTGAAACCTTTGTAATGTTTTTGACGAAAAATATAAAAAATCCTTATTTGCTGTTATTTTGTGGATAGAACGACAGACATACAATACTGATTGATGCGTTTGCTGTGTGTTTATATCTCCAGATAATGACTGTCATCGTTTTATTTGCGAGATAAACAAGAACCAATAAACCTGCAAATTGCTAACTACTTACAATACACAAAACTATTAAAAAAAAATACAGTTTATAAAAACCCAACCAAACACAATATAACAAATACCACATCCAAATATCCTACATCTAGGGGCAGACAAAGCTGTTTTGAGCCAAACAGCTGTTTCGAACCAATCGAGCTGAACGCGAGCTCAAATAGCTCGAGCCTTCACGATTACATGTTTTAAAATAACGTTAACACTCTGCACTGAGGATAATAGGCGCTAACAGGAAGAGGAAAGAAATGTACTGTAGCTAAAGTCTATATGTTACGTAAACATCAAATAAATAATATTTCATATGATTGATGCTTTCCTTTTCAGGAACTATTCATTATTCAACCGCTATACAATATGTGGTTTTCAATATGATTACCTAAGCTTACTTTGTCAGTTACAAAGCACAGCCTGACAAAATCGAAACACTTTTTCCACAGAAATCATGTCATGAAATTTTGTTCTGCTTACTAACTGGTAGCTAGAGTTGTAAAATAATTAATAAAAAAACACTATAAAGAAAAGATTGAAAGTCAGCTCATTTCTTGGCTTCTAGTAAAATTCATGTTGCTTAAATAAAAAGAGATATTCTTGTGTTTCTGAAGTGAAGTCTCATTGACCTGTTTCTTTTCAGTTTAATTTACTTATAACTTTCAATTCGAAGTGAAGTACTTGAGGCGTCTGCAGCGCAGTTTCAAGGGATTTACAACTACTCTCTTGAAGTCTTTAACCTCATTTTATTTTATTCCAAGAAAATTGCCAAAATGTTTATTATTCAGCGTCACGTTAGTATTATTTTTTAAATATTAAAACAAATCTGTTAATTTATGCTATGATATAATTAATTCTACTTATTAAAGTAGTGTATTTTGTACTCTAATAATTAGTACCGTCACAACTAGGTGTCTTATTTGTCTTCATAATATATTATTGTGTTGATAAATACTACATATCTACATAAAAATCGTATGTCTAAGTTAATAAAATATACTGAGATATCACTTCCTTTCATTTCTTTGTAGAAAAGATAGAAAAGACCAAAGCTTTCAATATGGAAAATCAACCATCATCATCAGCCCGTTAACGCCAACTGCTAAGCATAGGCCTCTCTTCTAGTACGCCACTGGAAATGGAAAATCCATAGTCAGAAAATTAAATAAATCTAGTATTAGCTATCTTAACTATTGTAGCTCAATGATTCTATTTAGCACTCGCAAAGTTTCCCCTACCTGCCACTAGAGCGGCGCTGCTGGTTGTAAATTAAATCCAGTCTGCATTGTTGACCTATCACGATAGTTCATAGTTTATAGTTCAGATTAGTTTAGTAAGTTAACTCTGACAATAGATAAATTGGAATGGAATATATGGTTATGAATTCAATTCGAAGTTAAGTTTACATAATGATTATAATAAACTATTAAGTCATAAGCCGTGACAGAGGCCCTTAGGGCGGTTTGAAAACTCTCGACACCAGAGTTAGCCACTCTCATTCGATAAGCAGAAGAAAATTAAGTATTGGATACCCGATTCTTTACGAGCGCTGTTTCGAGATAAAATCATTCAATCATCAATCTTCCAAACCAAAAACAAGCGAGTAGTAAAAAAATTTAAAGCAATAGGAGCTTCAATCCTTTAATTAAATCTTATGACAAAGTTTATAAAATTAAATGACTTGCATTAAATTAAATCTAATAACATTTAACATACGCACATACTACGCTGTAATATGCAGGTATTACTTTTTATTATTATTATACGTTTTCAGAAAATCATAAATAAATAAAAATAATTTTGTATAAAACAGTTAAAATGTTTTACAGTGTTAGCTTAATCTTTTTCTTAAATATTAAGCATAAATATGCAGCTTCATATTATATTATATATGTACATATATTCATATACACCGTACATACATATACATATGTAATGTTTGTGTATATATTTGTATAGGTAAGATATTAAATATAACCTCTTCGCTCGCTCCACGGTATACAACCGATGAGGCAACAATAACGTTATAAAAACACAATTTTCCTAAGCTGAGTAATAAACGCGAGCTATTGAAGTGCGTAACGTTCCGTTTCGCAGCTTTATCGATGTTTGCAGAGCCTTCGCTATTAATTACAGCGGCGAAAGGGCGGAACGGAACGTATCTGATTAATTCCTCGCCTGGTGGTCACGATAACGACACATTTTAATAAAAAAGATAAGTTAAGGTTGGTACCTAATGTGTTTTTATATGTGTGATATGGCTTTAGATATATGCCAAGGATGAAATCACTTCCATTTGTGGTGTAAATATACGAGTACAAAAATAATCTTTTTTTAATACTGAATAGTTAAAAATTACAACAATACTAAACAGTAACAGTAGGGGCGCCCTACTGTTACTGTTTCAGCCGCTTTAATCCGGGATAAAAAGTAGTATATTTGTTAACTAGTGGATGCTTGCGGCTTCGCTCTAAAAGTGGTATTCCTTTATTCTTAGCGGATGCCAGTCATAACAACTACCTGTATTGCTAAATTTCAGCCCGATCCGTCCAGTAGTTTGGGTCTTATATATTTAGATTACCTTTGAGTCTTATATATTTAGATTGAGAATATAATCTATGTTTACTAGTTTCATCTATTATTGACATATAGCAAAGACTGTAGTAACATATTAATAAAAATAATTATAAATAAACTTTATTTTTGTACAACTACTGTATTATAACATCAAAAGTCGCCTTATATAATCACACCAAGTATCAAACACAAACCGTCGAAATATTCCGTCATCAAAAGTCCAAGTAGGTTAATCGCTTCCATTGAAGCACTGCACTATCTACGTAAGAAAGCCACGAAAATATCTGCACGAAACCACCGTACCTACTACTTACTTACAAACACGAAGCGAAAAGTTTACTGTTTATTCAGAATTGTAAGTAATTTTCTCTCTTTGAGTCGTGTTTCCTCATGACTGAGCGTCGTGACGTCCCCAGAGAATAAATGCGTTTGGAGAATCTCTTGGGCAGATATCTCGTGGCCCATCACCTGGGACTTGGGAGCCCACTCCCAGGTCCTTCCACGGAAGACACATGTTCTCGGATATAGCATCCTAAAAAAATACGGTTTCCTCACGATGTTTTCCTTCACCAAGTATGTTTTTTTACCAATTTCAAAAAAGGTGCAAAAGGATTTATTTTTAACTTTATCAAAACTCTTATTCGGTTAGTTTTTTTCTGTTTTTAACCTGTGACTTGTATTGTTGATATTACAATAAAATTGTATTGTATAGCATAAAAAAAAACTTAGATAGAAGGAAGACACTGCATTTCACAACACAGGTTATCCTAGTGTGGAGTGCAGTGAACATATGTTAAGTTCATTAGTGTTTGCATACTTAAATGAATAATTTGAAATAGATTTTTTTGAAATATTATGAAATGTAACAAATCAATATTTATGCCATAACGTTTCATGTAAAGTGTCCTTAGTAACGTACCCTTCTACGCCCCTAGCCAGACAAAGTCAGTGATAGTTTCACGTCAGGTGAGTTCTCAAAGTGTTTCTGAATGTAAAACAGGCCCTCGTCTGCTAGTTAAATTGCTGTTGTGGCGCTTTTAAATGAAGGTTTTATTTTATACTAGCTGTGCTCGCGACTTCGTCCTCGTGGAATAGTTATTTTGGGCATTAATTCTTTCATACATATGTATTTTTTTGATATCTTGAACCATTTTCGCAGCGCACGCAACGGAAGCCCAAAAAGATGAATATTTTTCCACATTTTCCATTGTTTCTTCGCTCCTATTAGTTGCAACGTGATGTTATATAGCCTAAAGCCTTCCTCGATAAATGGTCTATTCAACACAAAAATAATTTTTCAATTTGCACCAGTAGTTCTTGAGATTAGCGCGTTCAAACAAACAAACAAACTCTTCAGCTTTATAATATTAGTATAGATTCCAAATTTTGTAGTTGGATATCACAAAATGTTGTTTATGAATAGATTTAGAAAACTAACACAAGGTTAATACGCACTACAGAATATTTAAGCAGAAATTGCCCAACATATTGTAATATTTTTTATGATTAACAGATTTTCATATTAAAAAAAAAATTAAAATTATTTATTTATTTTGTGACAAGAAATTACATACAAACACATTCAGGAAAGTAAGACAAACACATTTTGCACGTACACAATTTCCTGTCACAAGCCGGCCTCAACTCATATTTAACTCATATTTATTTTTATTTATTTATTATTGCAACTAGATACTTCTATTATATATTGTTATGCATATAAAAGAGGACTGCCCTTACGAATTAATTATGTAGAGGAGTCACGACCCTCAGACACAAAGAAATACGACTCGAGAGAGAGAGATGTATACTTACTAATAATTCCAAATTGATTTTTACTTCTTATCTAGTTTTGGTAGTATAATCCAAATGCTTTTTTTATAACTAAATGTTCTACTTAAAAATACCTCCAACACAACTTGCATCGTAAGTTCATTACCCTGCATAGATAAGTCGCGCACAGACCGCGGCACACCACCGGACGCAGATAGCGGGGGCGGTGACTGCTGTAAATTACAAACACATTTGCATCGCCGCACTCGCCACCGCATTGAGGTAGGTGTATTTGTACAGGGATGTAGAAAACTTTAGCCAAGTCAAAGTAAGACAATAATCTTAACTAATAGTCGTATTTCTCGTGACTGCCCCGCAGAAAAGAGTAGGACACAAAAACTAAAACAGATAGATTGATGAATTATTCCTAATTTTTATGGCTAATAATATTTAATATCTTTGTATACGTACTTAATGTGCCATAA
Organism: Macaria liturata; assembly: GCA_964023185.1. Lineage (NCBI taxonomy): Eukaryota > Metazoa > Arthropoda > Insecta > Lepidoptera > Geometridae > Macaria > Macaria liturata. Next base: position 8,693,730 of record OZ026829.1, read on the forward strand.
AAGGTATTTTTATTACTTTGTTTTAAACTTTTCTATACAATTAAATAATGACTAAGCAAGGGAGACTGCGCGCTAAAATAATTCTCTTGTGCAAATACATAATTCATCATACGCACATCATATGTCTTCCTCCTACAGATGATACAATGCCCTCAATTTCTTTGGTTCTCTAACATGCTGTTCTCAATGTTTTATGAAGCGCTCGTAGCTCAGCTAGCGGAGGCAATCCCATGCGACTACCAATGTTAAGCAAAGGTCAACGCGGTCAGTGTTTGGATGGGTAACCGAAAAGTGGCATTCCATTTTGGGCGCTTCACACGGACACGTTAATTTGTAGGTCCCGGCTGTTTGTCTAGTACGGCAGTTGTTAAGCCATGTCAGAGGCACTTAGGGCGGCTTGATTAACTCTTGACACCAGAGTTAGCCACTCTCATTCGATAAGAAGAAGAATGTTTTCCTTATTCCTTTACCTTATTTATTATCAAACACCCTGTACAGTACCTACATATAGTGTAACATATAGGATAAGCCCCATCAAGCCGCCTAGTTCGCGCCGCGCGTTCACGCGATCCAAGACTTGCTTTACTTACCATACCCGTAAATTGTTTGTTTTTATGGCGTAAGTAGAATACATTAGTGTTGAGTTTTCAAGCCATCAGTCAGTGTGTTTTACTGGGGTTTTTAGATAGGAAATTCAGTATATTTCACCACCAGGTTGCTTGGAGTAAATAAAAATAGTTTGCATGGATACCTATGGCAAAGGGTGACGAACTTACTAGGTAACAATGACTATGGTTTTTAGGCTTAACATAATTTTTGTTAGGTCACATATAAGTCCCAGACGGCTATAGATTCCGATTCAGATTCGTTCATTGTCAGTTCTGTCATATTGTATTACAAGTGGTTTACAAATAATAAATACTTCATAACGACGCGTCGAGTTGGTTATACGTTTATACTACACCACATATAATTTTCATCATCCCATTTTAAGATGTGCAATAAGCTTTACATAAAACCTTCGTAAAACAATGAAGATGACAGCATCCTACATACTAATAAAACTTGACAAAGTTGAAAACAAACGACGAATTTAAGTGATGAACCGTGAACATTTTAAGTATATATATATAGTACATTCTTATCTTTTATTATTGTGACAATATAGAAGCTTTTCATTCGGCTATGAAATTGTGAAAGTCCTTATAAAAGTTATTGACCCCATAAAATTACAATTTAACGTTCTTAACTGTTGATTGCAATAAATCTAAGTATGGTACTCGTTTGATGTTAGTGTGAATTTTATTTTAAGAACTCTGTTTGAATTATATGTGTAAAAAATATCTATACTATATACTGTATAACATTATAAAGCTGAAGAGTTTGTTTGTTTGTTTGAACGCGCTAATCTCAGGAACTACTGGTGCGAATTGAAAAATTATTTTTGTGTTGGATAGACCATTTATCGAGGAAGGATTTAGGCTATATAACATCACATTGCAACTAATAGGAGCGAAGAAACAATGGAAAATGTGGAAAAAACGGGGGACCTTATTCATCTTTAAGGGCTTCCGTTGCTTGCGCTGCGAAAACGGTTCAAAATTTAAAGAATTAATGCCCAAAATAACTTTTCCACGCGGACAAAGTCGCAGGCACAGCTAGTATACAATAAATTTAAATACACTGTCAGGTATTCCTTATTTATATTGTAATAACGGATCCACGGGCCCAAGTTTGGATCATAACATTTCAAGCGCCTTCATCAAATATTTATAAAATTACATTTTATTAATCAAAACTATTAAATCCCAAAACATTACTAGCAAGACCATACTGGCAACAAACAAAAATATGATAAATACCATTAGTAGTAAAAAATACCATTAGTCTATCTTAGATAGTTATATACTTAGGAGGATTCGACAAAACGACTTCGTGCGAAGAGGGAATCAATCATAAAGTGTATGTCATTCAACACCAGCGGCCTTCGAATATTGTGGCTACTTCTGGGAACTGTACACTTTGATAACACAAATGTGTTGTATTATTACTGTTTGACAATACCAGTAAATAGGAACAGTTGTAATGAATTCAACTTTTTTATTTAATTTACGCGAGAAATAGTAAAAGTCTGTGAAACATTTGAATTGAGCTAAAATTTCAAAATTATTAGAAAGGTAACTAAATAAGCCAACGCATATTCAGCTTGCCTCTTTGTTACAGTCCTGAATATATAATAATACTACGTAATAGTGAAGATATTAATTTACGTATCAAATATCTTCAAAAGCACTGGGTGAAATAAATATTTATTTATTCATAGTATATGTATTAAGAATACAATATTGAATATGAATCTTTTGAATAATGCAAAGCTGTTTCGCCCACTGCGATCACTTGATCAAAAACTGAATCCTTGGATTATAACAGAATGGTTTATGGCGTTTCCTGTCATTTAAGTTATTAATTAATTAACTGTCATTAAAGAGGCATTTATTTAAATTAACAGTGACTTATTGAGGCTGGGAAATGAAGTAACAAAGGTTTAAAAAAACACGTACCATTTAATGAAATAACTGACTTTAGACACGTTTTAACAACCTATCCAACCCTTTCACTGCTTTAACTCTAACCGTCTTGTTTATCCGGAAAGGTGTTTTCCTTGACAGGTAGAAAAAAAATGTGTGTTTAAGTACTTTACAATACAAAAATAACAGTAAATTTGAGTTTGAGCACTATATTTATATTCATTGTTTTTTATTATCTTAGCTTGCTACACCTACAGACAAACTTACTTACTAACACATAGTAACATAAAATGTTTAAATCTACACGAACGTCTATTGCAGACCTTTTCAGGTACCTTAGACACGTGCACAGCTCTGCTAGACTTTTAAACATCTAGATTCTTTCCTTTCTTTCAAGTGACCGTTAATTTAGTTTCTTAAGCCGTGTATAGACTTTAATATGTTATCTATTTTTCTACACTTAGTTAGTTCTTAGCTAGGTATGTAAGACCGTCTGCGGCGTAGAGCCTCTACGTGTACGCGTAGCAGTTTTGCTACGAGCGCTTACGAAGTGAAGCTTATGATGGTGAATAAGAAGTAGAACTTCAAAAGGTAAATAAACTGTTTGATTACGTTGTTGGCTCCATAATAAAATACTGATTAATTTTAGTATAAAACAATATTTTTAATGCCAGAAAGAACTTACAAACACTAAAACAAATCAAAACAAAATCTTTAACTAAGATGAGAACTAACTTTACTAAAATCTAGAAAACTAAACATATGTTTCTGTTTTCCTTTTTCTGGCCTTTTTCTGGCTCTTTTTGTTCTCATTTTGTTATTGTAAATAAAGTAGTTTCACAATAGTAATTATTGTTATAATTCAATTGCTTGCTCATCAAGCCTTAGCCAACACGTAAAACCCCATAAAAGACAACAGACACATATACATCAGGTAGGCCGTGCCTTATCGACATCACGTGACCTTGGCGCACCATCTCGAGTTTCGTCGCCTAAACGATACCTTTTCTTGTGTGACCTTGCTTTTTGTCTACATGGCTGTAATGATACTTTTTGAATGACTTACGAAAAAAGAACAGTGGCTTACTTACTGACTTGAAAAGACAAGCTACGCAGTTTTTGAGCGGAAAAATGTTAAACCAGAAACAAAAGCTTTTTTAGCTTTATTATATGTATAGAAGAAACATTTTATTTGCAAACAACTTAATTGTAACTACTTACTAAAACTTGCGTTCGTCGCTTTGTTTTGGTGTGAATTTGTAGCAAACATAGTAACAAACGCACATGTTATATATTATATGGTTATATAAGTTCAGGTCAATTAACTAGCAACAAAGAGTGGAGTCGAGGCCCCGATTACCGCCTGCCGGTGTATTGGCTCATCAAACGTTAATGCCGCTTCATCCGCTTACTGCTTATCTAATATCTAATACCGTCCTTAGATACAGGACAGGAGGTGGTGGTGGGATGTATATGGTTTATATATTGTCGCGGTTGGTACCTGGATTGGTAATCAAGCAAACATAAAGAAAGATTAAAATCTTTTTATTTTATTTTATGTTTATAAATAATAGAAAATAATTAGAAAAAGCTTTAGGTAAGCATCTGCTGTAGCGATTGGTACTTGGATAGGTGGCCATTTGACCAGGCAATAAGAAGATAAGATAATATATATATATATTTGTGTATAAGTAGGTACATAAAATGCAATGTTGGTTAGTTCCACCTTATACTGTAGTGTTGTCATTTACTGAAAAAAACTTCTCCTTCTTGGTGCTTTTGCGGGTACGTACGTATCTACTTTTTAATGTCTTATACGTTCAATAGTAGATCCCAGCGTGATAGTAATTCTTAATCATGTTAAATGCCCTTGAAGTGTTTTGAAACTTTTGACACTAGAGTTTGCTACACCCATAACGTTTACATAGCCAGGGGTTCAATCCAAACGATTTAATAATACTCTTTACAAAATGCCCTCAAAAACATCACTCTCCATTTTACACAGTCAGCTAAACATCGTTTAACAAACTAACCCGGCAGAGTTCAAAGCGATGCATTCAAAAATATACAACAAAAAATAGGAGCCCATCCCAAGCTTGGGAAAAAGTTTGACAAAGGTCGGGCCGCTCTTTGTAAAGCGACTCAATAGAAAGTACTTTATTATTTGCCGCCAGATCCTACACTACCGTTGGCCCACGATTATCCTTAACGACTTATAGAAAAACCTATACTAAGGAATATGTGACAATGTGTTTATACAGGGATAGAACTTATAAATAATTGTTCATTACTCATACTCTGAAAGTAGGTCTGAAGTTGCCTTAGGAGCGGGTTGAAAGTAATACTTTTCATCCCTAGGGAGAATCGCTTTCAACTGACAGCTGTCAAATTATAAAAAAATAGTTCTCTTTCACATATCTATTGAACCATATTCCAACTTTCTATACAGCCACGATGTAAAATTGAAATAACTTAAAGTTAAGTATTGATTAAAGAATATATATTTTTTAAATAACTTTATTATAATTTAGTTTCAACAATTTCTTTAAAATAACTTATGATGAAAATAAAAAATAATGGCTAAAAAAATGAGAAGCTGGCCGGCCACAGAAAAAAAAACAAACAAAATAGGCGGGAAAGCGGTACCTAATTCGATCTGCTCATATTTTCTTTAGCTAATTCATGTTTTTATTTCTACTTTCTTTGTATTTATAATGAAAAGCACAGTGTTTACATCGGGTTAAAGACTTATTTAGTCCCCCGTCTTGGGCCTAAATAAGTTACTTTCACCATTAGGGTAACAATGTACTATGGAACGATTATTTAGAGAGTTTGTATTTTGCATCACTGTTTTGAGTCGGAGTTTCCTACTATCAAGAGTTAAGTTTTTGAAGGGTGATATAAAAAGTCATGGTATTTATTTGTATTTATATTGCATAGTGTATATTACGCCTACAAGTATTTATACTTAAATGTAAATATAATATTGTTGGCATAATAATCGACTCAATTATGAAGTAGTAATTTTCAAAACATATAATAAAGCTGAAGAGGGTCGAAAGTCTGAACATTGAAAATATATTTTTTTTGAGATACTTCGAGTTGATAGCAGAACACGTTCCAACAATTTTTAGAAATTTTGACTGTTTGTCTGTTTATCTGTTTGTATGTATATTTAAAAGCTCATAACGTAAAAACAGCTGAACGGATCATCATGATTTTTGGTATGTAGGTAGTATGAGGTCTTAGAAGTTTCATAGGAGTGTCATACTTTTATCCTGAAATAATGCGAGCGAAGCCGCGGGTGTCCACTAGTAATTAATAGGGTTACAATTTGATCACACGTACCAATTGCTTATCGCTAGAATTTAACAGATTTTTTTACCATATCATTAGAATTTATAGAAACGGTTCTTGCTAGTTGTTTAAAAACTGACATGAGTACGTTTCTATTTTGTTTACCCTGTAGAAGCCTTCACAAGGCGATCTAATAAATCGATCGTCCCAGAAACAGGAAGCGCCTACGTATCATCTTATCGTAACTACATTCTTTATGACGTGGAGGACGTTACCACTAAATATAATATGCGTACATGTAAAAAAAACATCCTATTGCAAAAACTGTTTGTAAATGGCAATATACTTTTCTGAACCAAACTCTTTTTTTGTTAAAAATGTCTACTATGTTCAATGTATGAAGTCATTTTCAATTGTGTTAATAAAAGTTAATTATGCATGTGTGAAATTTTAACTGATATGCCCTGAAAGTTTAAGTAATATTTTTATTTTCATTGCAACTTTAATTTCTGTACAAATCTATATTAATATTATAAAGCTGAAGAGTTTGTTTGTTTGTTTGAACGCGCTAATCTCAGGCACTACTGGTCTGAATTGAAAAAATATTTTTGTGTTGGATAGACCATTTATCGAGGAAGGCTTTATAACATCACGCTTCAACTAATAGGAGCGAAGAAACAATAGAAAATGTGGAAAAAACGGGGAAAATTATTCATCTTTGAAGGCTTCCGTTGCGTGCGCTGCGAAAACGGTTCAAGATATCAAAAAAATGTGTATGAAAGAATTATTCCTCTTGAAAAGATCTAACAAAATGTCCCAAACAGTACATATAGTAAAATATATAATCGATGATTGTTGAACATTTATTTAACGTTTTTTTTTTTTTTTTTTGTACATAATTATAAATTTTTTATGAGTGAAAAAGATATTTGAAGTGCATTGAAGATATTTGTAATATCATAACCATAATGTCAAAAAAATCGTAGTACCCTCATTTCTGAAACACTTCCCTGCAGAGCTTTGAGAGTGTCACACATACGAGCTTATTACATATTCGTATCAACTTCGGCGGCTGAAAGTTTTTGCGAACGCTTTTATTGCCACAGTATCGATGTTCTTTGAGCTTTATGAGCTTTCAAACATTATTATATTATCCTTTGAACGAGTTTCTAGAAACTATTGTCGATATTTTTAACGTTTTTTTTAATGTGACGTGGGTTTTAATGGCCTGATTTTTTTGTGTGTATTGTCACCCACCACCACCAACTACTTGTAAGATGGATTACTTGCCGAGTAAAGTGTCTTATATAACCTATTCTAAACATATATTTTCTTTACTTAAACATGTTATTTTTCATCATATTAGAGAAAACTATTAACTAATGACATGAATTTTTAAACCACCATATGGGTGTCGGACACGGTTTAACGTCTGCCGTTATAAAATGTTATCAGTGGATTTATGAATGACGATAGGTATGGTTTCCACCATTTGATATATTTTATTTAACTTGTGATGTCTCACTGCTCAGCAAAGGTCTCCTCTAATTTCTTAATTTTTTTCGTATCCTGGGCCAGCTCCTTCCAGATGTTATGATTAATGGATATATTTGATAAGAAAAAGTATAGTGAGGACACCCAAATTTTGCAGTGCCTTACCAGATTTATTTAGTAAATGAATTATTCTGTCCACGCTACAAACATGGATGTCTGATGTGGCAACACGTCCCTACTTTCATATTTCAGCTGCGGACAAACTTGGGAAAAATAAATAAATAAATAATCCGGGACATAGGCCACAGCGCCATCTACTCCACACACTAAGCAAATGCTTTTGTCGTGGGTACTAGATCAAAGATATAATACTTACATACTTTTTTTGTAAATACATACTTATTATACATAGACCGGATACGACCATTATAAATATAACATCACTATAAAAAATATATCACAGCAGGGGTACTAGTATGTAGGAAAAGTAGAAAGCAGAGGAAATAGGTCCCTTCTGAGGTATTCCAAAACAAAAATTGTTAAATATATGGCGGCGCCACTTGTGAAACTTGTTCAATTTATTTGTCGTTTTCCTGATGATTAAAACTGTTATTATGGCCCTTAGGGCGGCTTGATAAATTCTCGACACCAGAGTTGGCCACTCTCATTCGATAAGAAGAAGAAGACACTGTTATGATCACGAAATTAAACTTTTGTTGCAATATAAATTTGCCAACATACGTATGTATGTATATGTTATACATAAATACAGAATAATCATTGAAACATTTGTAACATATCTTTTTTTGGTACATGAGTAATATTGGGCGAGCGTATAGATGCATAAGTTACGCAATTGTCAAAGACATAGCATGCCTTTGCCAAAGATCTTTTATGATCTTTTTATCCAAAAACAGCACCAGATTATGTGATAGTGAAATGTACTAAAAACTTACATAAATAAAAGTATTTTTTTGTACAAAACGGAAGCAAAGCAAAACTTCAAAATATTCTCCGCTCCGCTTACAAAGCTCACAGGAATTCTTTCCGGAATCTGTCCTAAGCTATATGATATTCACCGTATTTTTTTCGTAGATATTTTTATCGTAGATTCACTGCGGATAGACACGTTTTAACAACCTATCCAACCCTTTCACTGCTTTAACTCTAACCGTCTTGTTTATCCGGAAAGGTGTTTTCCTTGACAGGTATAAATAAAGCAGTTTTTGGGAAATCTGTGAACGCGGGAAAAGAAGATAGTGGCAAGAATATGCTGCATTGTAAACTAGATTATACATGCTGAAATGCATTATCGGAGATATGATATGATATGATATGAGATGCGTTTATAATTATTTTCTTGATAAAAAACTGTCTCTATTGGTTTTTAGCTAGGTATATATCTAATATAATATACAATACAATACAATACAATATATCTTTATTGCACACCAAAATAAATTAATTACAATAAAAGGACTTAAACTAAAAATAATGTACAAGTGGGCGGCCTTAATAATATATATCTATAATAGGTATAATATATATCTAAGTTAAATGCTAGATACACGCTCGTAATAATTCAAAGCTACTTTTGTTTTGGACTTTGTATTTACTCAAAAAAAGTCAACGAGTAAAAAAATTGTGACACGGATTTCAATTTTTTTTTATGAAAATATAAAAATAAAATTTATTGAAATCCGTTTGGAATTACGTAATGTAAATTTAAGTAACAATAGATAGATATAAAAATTGAAACTCACTTATCTGCTTTATTTTTGAAACTGTGTTGTTTAAACGCAGGGTCTCTTTGTCATCATTTTACAATATAATAATTAAATACCAGTAATCAAAGTATCAAAGTAAATATTATTTATTATATTTTAATTATTGTTTGTGTAAATAAATAGTACCTTTTAAAGTAAAATAATTATTTGTATACATTAATAGTACCTCTTAGTAGGACACGGCGGAACAGAAGTGCATTGAACTCCATTGTTGCACGGGACTCGTCCTGTGGGGACGACTGCTGTCTGAAACAAATAGTATAGAAATTAGCTTACACATTACGGTTACTTGTTTAACTTTTATAAAGCAATTATCTCTGTAAGAGGTAGGTTAGGTAGGTAGGTAGGAGGAGGCGGTACACACGTAATGACTTGATTCAAGATAAATCCCGAGATATCTTAGTCGAATGCAAAACAAAATAATGAACTTTGTCATTTCGTTTCACTTACATATAAAATAAATGTAAATGTTTTTGGAACATTTATTTTAAAATGAAACAAAATTAACTTTAGAACCATATGTTATAATTAAAAAGTGTGGAAGTTTGATCTTGTTTTCTTTGTTGAAAGAAAGAATAAACATTGTATACTAATTGTTTAGCTTGCTTGTTAATTTTTTTAGCAAAAATTTTGGACCGTGTTTCAGCGTTTATCTTGGAAAATATCTCAGGAAAAATAACCTCGTGTAGATCTTATGCCGAGCGTCCGTTACCAAAGAGCCGACTGCACGCCGCGAGAGCCGCTAGCGTTCTGAGAAATGTCACTTGTGCTCCCTGTAGCGCGCGCGCGCCTTCACCTCCGAAACGTCTGAGAGTTCCTCCGCGCCCACCTACCTCTTACCCCGCGGGCGTCCCGCGAATTAAATGGTTTCTCTTATAGAGAATATGTTAAGGTAGAAATAAACTGAATTTCTAAGTAACAGATTTATAACCGTTCCAAAAAAAAGTTGTTACGTTGCTTTTGTATAAGAAAGTTAAACATAAATTAATTTATCTAGATTGACTGAAAACTTTTTAAAATATGGTTCGAATTAAATACTTCTTAGAAATAAACAAATTCTTCTACACAGTTGTATAAAAATTGATAAAACCCGGTAAACAAGCAGTCAAACAAGTAGTCCCATAACCGGAGTAGTACGCGTCGTAAAAGTAGTTTAGTGGTACTATTGCACATTCACTAAATGAAATGTACCAGTAGCATACGCAGGGTACGCAGAAAATACCCACGAGTACTCTTCTACTAAATTAATAATATCTACCAAAACCATCGACATAGAACGGTTTTGGAATGGTCTTATCGATAAATTTCTTTAAAAATAACTGTCGAAATATGGAAATAACGAAACAAACACTTTTGTGGGTGTAGTGAGGTTCAATTTGAAATAACTATGTGCCGTAATTTTATTTATGTGTCATGAAACAATTATTAAGTGTTATTAACTTTATAACTATTTTCTAAATGATAAAATATGTTTTACTTTCGACATTACGTATTTTGCAACTGTTTAAAAAATGTAGACATCATTTCAAATTAATTCAGTTATCATGTCTAAAATAGTGTCTCTTAGTAGCACAATTAAACATTGGTACCTTACCTAGTTTTTCAGACAATTGAGACATTCATTCATACAAAACATTGCGTTTGGTAAGACTAATCTATTACTATTCTATGTCAATCACAACGAGTATACAGAAAACCCCCGCGTTACCATTTCCGTGTAAATGATTCTCTAGCAATCCACTCTTAATTACTCTAATTAAGAAGCTGATTGTAATTTGTATGTTTTTTTTTGTATTGTTTCATTTGTGGTGTTTTAATAAAGTATTTATCTATCTATCTATCTATCTTACGCCGCTGTGAAGGCTTTATAATAGAGAGGGCAACTAGGAAAATAAGGACTTGCGGGTCTTGTGGAAGACTTGACTAGAAAAGGTAAAAAAGTCTAAAGTCTAAAAGAGGTCTGGGATGGTATTGTATGAAATTTAATACACAAACTTTTTGATAACACAACTTTACTTGTGCAACTTTGGATATAATAAAAATAATAACAGATATAATACCGTATAAGAGAAGATCCGGTATAAGAGTTTGCTGAAATATGATGTATCACAAAACATAAATAATTTCGTAAATAGAACGAGCGAAGAGTCTCTGTAGTCAAGCAACCATATTCATAGAACTGCTGGTACGTGGTATTGAAAATGATACAGCTTTGCTATTAAGGCCACGATATTTCACCCGAAAACGCTTTGCGCTTGGAAAAATGCCTACAGTTGCTTTTTCGCATGCAATTCCACGCCGTATTAACATGAAAGCAAGGGCGAGCATCGCGCGCATAGGCCGACGAGTCTTGTCCACACACAAACAATTTGCACAATTTGAGCAGTTATGCAGAAGTTTTTGACGAAATAAATTCATATAAAATCAGCAATTCAGAATATTCTATTTATGGTTTTCTACTCCTCTAAATAATAACATTATCTTTTAGATATAAATAAATTGGTTTAAATTTCTGTACTACTTTTGGAGAAAAAAGTTAAAAATATTTAAAAAAACAACTATTATATATTTGAATTTTTCATAAATTAAAACTATTGAGCGAAGTATACGTAATCGTGTTTTGGCGTTTTTTATTGTCTTAACACTGAATCAAAATTATATAAACTGAATAAAAATTAGCTCTATCTTATATACTTCTATTTTATTTGATTTTTATGAAATGTCGATTTCACATAGCACCCCGCGTTAAACAGACATGCAGACAAACTATACTTTAACACGTATACGAACACTCATACAATTATTGATCTGTGTTTTCGTTTGATTGTATAAAGATATTTCCAATAATTGAGAGGACCATAAATTCGATTTTCTCTTAAAAAATCTGTTGGTAAAATTCTGCCTTTCTACAGTTGCCATTGCCATATTGTCGTAAAATAGTTGTGCACATACAACGTAACTATCAGACGTAGAATGCTAGAAGTCGCTCGCAGGCGCCACTCGAATGGGCTAAGGATTCCCGAGGACTACGATCGGTTTATACCATTATGATTTTATTGTTGGAAAAATGGATTTGTGAGAAAACAAGTTCAATACGTATAACAGAGCTAAATATTAATTTCGAGTAAAAATAAAATATATTTTTATTTATTTTAGAGGAAAAAACACAACTGTACCGAAACTACTTGCAGTGTGCAATTCACCAATAATAAATACAACGAAAGGGCAGCGCTGATGTGAAATTGAGGCCAGATTTTGACTTGAAACATGTACCTAGTGTATACGTAATGTTTTTTCTGTGTTGTTTTTTTATTGTTTCGTTTTAAATCAATTATTTTTCTTATTTTTATGATAACCTATTACAATAGTAACCCCCTGGCGATCGACATGACCTACATGTTGAGATGAAATTCTTTTCCACATCGTAGATATAAGCTAGCTAATGGCGGACCATGATAGCATTTTTTATTGCTAGGTCTGTAAAGGGTTTTTTGTTAAACTGAAGGACGTGTTAGTTTTATGATAAACATGCTTTTATAACAATCTTGTCCATTACAATAGACAAGTTTTTTTTATACTTGTGCTGCATGCTATCATGATCTTTTTTTCTTTTTTCGGTAAGTAACGTCACAAACGTTACAAAAAATAATCCCGCGATCTTCAAAGCGAGAGTGAATCGGTTCTTATCGGGTAAGCATGCTCCATCTTAGGCCATAGCCTTTGCCTGCTATCAGGTAAACTATGGTCAAGTGCAAACCCGTTCAAGTTAAAAAAAAAAAAAAAAAAACTGTATTTTTAAAATGCTATAATGTGATGTGCAGTACAGATGTGATTTACTGGACTTAAAAAAAATTGAAGCCACTGCTGCTGAAAAAGTCAACAGCGATGTTTTACAATATAGACAAATAATAATAGAAAAGTGCTAAGTGGATTTCAACATGTTTAAAAAGCTTCATATTTTTTTTTATACTTATTCAAACGCTAAAATATCACCCACGTGACTTTCTCAACTCGTTCTGAAAACATTCTTAGTCCCACATGTTTCCTCTCGGCGACCGCACGCGATGGAGCCGCCTTTCCGGCCAAACAGCCGCAAACACCGCGGTTTACGACTCGCCGAGGTTATCACCGTAAATTTACCCGCATATTCACGCAGGCTATGTACGAGTAGATCTGGTTATATCTATAGCAGTTGGCTATTTTATTACTGAAGTAGTTATTTATATTAGAAGTTTATTGCCAATAACTAACTAATATTTACATATATTTCACAAGTATATACAAAAAAGACAAAAGTAACAAAAAACAAACAGATATTTACAAAAAATTCAGCACACCGTCCATGTTGTCGCTGTGCCGCAGGGATCCCAGGATGCTGGCAGTATTTCCTCTTTGAATAGAAAGACTCAATCGTTGAGAAAAATAGCTGCCAGCCCTGAGATCTCCTGTGGCAAGGACCAAACGTTTGCTAATCTGTTTAACAAATAATTTTGTGTCCGGAGACCACGGATATTTATATTTGTACATATGTAGTAGTCGATATGAGTGTGTACCTAGTTATACTTATTGGCTACTAGTGGACGCCCGCGGCTTCGCTCGCATTAGGAATTTCGGGATAAAATGTAACATATAACACTTCTAAGACCTTATTCTATCTACATACCAAAAATTATAATGATCTGTTCAGCCGCTTTTGTGTGATGGGCGTTTAAATAAACAGATAAACCGACAAAATTTCTAAAGCCTTGTAAAACGTGTTCTCTTATCGATTTAAAGTGTACATAAACAGTTTTATTCTGATATCTTCAATTTACAGATTTTTGACGCTCCTCAGCTACCACTATAGATCTTGGTTTGGAATTGAAGAAGCCTTGACTATACATATAATATACTAGCTGGTGCCCGCGACTTCGTCCGCATGGAATAGTTATTACCATAAAGGTTCTAGTGAGTTAACCTTAAAAGATAGAGATATACTGCTGCGGATATTTTGTTACATCATTTCAAGAGGAATAATTCTTTCCCACATATTTTTTTGATATCTTGAACCGTTTTCGCAGCGCACGCAACGGAAGCCCTCAAAGATGAATATTTTTTTTCGTTTTTTTTATACTTTCCATTTTTTCTTCGTTCCTATTAGTTGCAGCGTGATGTTATATAGCCTAAAGCCTTCTTCGATAAATAGTCTATTCAACACAAAAATATTTTTTCAATTCGCACCAGTAGTTTTGCTTAGTGTGGGGCTAGATGGCGCTGTGTGCAATGTCCCGAATTTTTTTTTTTTTATTTCCTGAGTTTAGCGCGTTCAAACAAACAAACAAACAAACTCTTCAGCTTTATAATATTAGTATAGATTATGTTTGTACCTATGGATACGAGTACGTGCATTTTATTTCCTAGATATTCTTGACCAAAACAACCACTTTTGGTTACAAAAAATCATAACCAATAGATAGCTCTCGTGTATCGAACTAGATACTAATTAAGTTATTTAAGATAAAATATTGTCAAAAAAACTAGTTTCAATTTTGGCTAGAACTATCAAAATTCCAAATTTTGTCCAAGTCAAACACATTTAACAAAATTGTTAAAAACATATTCCATTAATATGAAAACTGGACATTATAGTAAAAAAATAACTGAGCATTTAAAAGTAAAAAAATGGCTATCATTACAACACAGCACCCTTTTCCCTCCATACAGCCATAATAGCATCGTCATTCAAACATCCGCCACAGTTAGCAGCCACTTTATCAAAATTAGTAAACCATATACCAGGCTCGATGCAGGAAATATCGTACTGCCTTTATCCGTTTGTAACTTCACGCTACGTTAGCTTTGCTGACACGGTCTCAGATTGCATGTTAAGTTGGAGACGAATGGATGGATTCGGTTTTTTTATAAAGTTACTTATTATACGAGTATAAAGGCCAATGATTACCTAAACTAATAGCGCCCGTAGCTCAGCTGGCAGAGGCAATCGCATGCGATTACCAACGTTAAACAATTGTCGACGCGGTCAATCCTTGGATGGGTGACCGAAAAGTGGCATTCCATTTTGGGTGCTTCCGTGGACACGTTAAATTTTAGGTCCCAGCTGTTTGTCATAGAACGGCAGTCGTTAAGTCATATCAGAGGCCCTTAGGGCAGCTTGATTAACTCTCGACATCAGAGTTGGTCACTCTCATTCGATAAGAAAAATACCTAATCTGGTATGATATTTAGCGATTATGTTGGAGATTCAACGTTTTTTCTAGTAAATGTCAAGCCAAACTTTCTAATCATTTGACTGGTGTAGTCAAAACATTACTTTACTAATCAAAAGTTAAAATAAAAGTTTGTTTTACCCGTAAATCTCTACATCACAAACAAGCATCAACTCCTGAACGTAATGAACGTGTCACTAGTTAAACGTAAATAAGAACCATTATTCATACCACAAACTAATTTGCGAAGTGTCAGTACTCCGGTGGCAGTTTGCAAGAAAAAGTATAAGATCATCGTTTGTCATGATTTGAACGTGCGCGACCCATCCTGGTTTAAAACGCAGGTGATGTTTTGTGCATTGAAATTGGGCTTTAGGAATTATGTATTTCAATTAATTACGCCATAAAAATATAGTAAAACAAGGTGATAATAATAACTTTGTATCGCAAAATTGACTTCTATATATATATATAAAACTCAAAGGTGATTAACTGACTGACTGATATAGTGATCTATCAACGCACAGCCCAAACTACTGGACGGATTGGGCTGAAATTTGGAATGAAGGTAGATGTTATGACGTAGGCATCCGCTAAGAAAGGAATGCAAGTTTTACTTCTTAATGCGAGCGAAGCCGCGAGCACCCACTAGTTAAAAATAGAATGCAACAAAACTTACCAAACTAATTAACTAATGAGTCTGAAATATAAACTAACTAACTTACTAGTATTAACGGATGTCGGTGGCTTTAATAGTATTTTTCCAGTAAAATCAAAGTTGAGACCCTATTCTTCCACCATACCAAAAATCACAATGATCCAATGCTGAGTCGCGACAGGAAAGAACAAACATACCAACAATTCAATCAACATACTTTTACATAATGGTATGATGTAAAAATAATTCTACATAATTATTTTAAAAACAATATTAATTTCTCTCAAGATAAAATTTTGTTGCGGACGTGGTTCACTAACTTCCTCCAACATCTGAAATTAGCTCCAGCCAGTGGCAGGAAGAGTGGCGACGTTGTGGCGATAAAATGGCGACACTGACGCACAATGCCGCATAAAATACTATATTTATACACCTTCTTTTGTAGTTTGTTGCAGACCGAGTGCAGATGCATATATACTTTGTATGTTATTGAAATTTCATCGGACATAAAATGGTATTTTCGTCTGTCGTCTCGTTTCGATAGCTGTCACAGCAATTGATAAAAACCACAAGTGTGTTATTGGTCTGTCTGTTAATCGTAATCTACATAAATAAAACACAAAGAGGACTGACAGACATAGTGATCTATCAACGCACAGCCCAAACTTTTGGGACGGATCAGGCATAACATTTACCTGCGTTCCAAATTTCAATTTGGCCTCCACTAAAAATGGATTTTCGGAAAAGCCACTTTTAAAGGGGTGAAATAGGGGTTGTTATTTTTACTTCTTAATGAGAGTGAAGCCACGAGCAACCACTTGGTAAAGTAAGTATTGGTAACAGGGTCTCCAAATGACGTAGGTAGGTTATCTTTATCACAATATCACCCGAGCTATGTTACGAATATTACGAATTTACCTTTACGTTGTACCTTCTCTCAACATATTTTCTTATTCGATGGCGTGTGTCCTATAAAATAGTTATTCATCCATGCAAAATTGACGTTTGTCTTAAATACAATAATGCGTTACTAATATTTATAACAACAAAAATTATAATTACGCGATTACTTTCTTTTATTCGTTTTATTCAGCCTTTTTAACACAGTCACAGTACAAAAAAGACACAACCCAGACCTCGCAGCTAAAATATACCTCGTAAAGCCGTTTAAAGAAACACCTCGCATAATTACTGTGTTTAAGCCAAATTGCAGCCCGTTCCGCTCATTATGTTCTGAAAAATGCCTATTTGTCGACTTTTTACGGTAATATCTGCGGTCGCTGAAAATTTTAACAACTACTAATAAACGTAATTATAAATAGATGGTACGGAACGACACGGAAGCTATTTCTTAAGGTTTTAAATATTAATTATTGGTTTTTAAAGACGGATATGAATTATAACTACGTAGCTCAGTAAATGAGTGGTTTTGTGTGTCTAACTAAATCGAATAAAAGATATTTAAAGGTTTTTACCTTGTAGTAACGTTATAGTTACACACTTACATAAAAATACAGTTTCATAATTTATAAGCCGAATTGTTAGTTATAACAAATTTTACCTATTAATACCTATATATATTTCCTTCGAAGTTTACAGAGCCTAAAAGATTCAATCAGGTCACAAAATATCTAATGTCAGATAAATCCATGTACCATATAAAAAGAATACATATTATCAGGGAACAGGAAGAACCTACACCTCCTCGTTTTCGTGCCACCTTAAAGTAAAATCCAATAGGTGTGTGACAAATCGTATCAACCCTAATGAGACGGAGCCTGTGACTCGCTGACACCGATTCCAGTTGTTGACAAACAACAGGAATGGACTAGCCTAACAGCGCCATATTGTAAGTGCGCTCAGCGGGTCCCAGCTTCAAAAAAACTTAGCTACAACATAGACTAGCCTACATTATGTGCACTGTTTTGTAAGCGTATGGAGATGGCCTCAGTTAACTGAACTAAACAGTGTTCTATATTACCTTGTAAGGCATTATTAACTGTACCAGTAAACACTTACGTCCTGACGAATCACTTCTTCTCTCAGTTTCTCTGAGAAGAAAAATCCATTTTTATATTTATTAATTTTTTTCATTTTTAATTCCTTCATAATCTTAAGTCATTAACACATTACATGATATTTTTCCTTGCTAACAGTTAGTTCACATCTTTTTTTAATTTTTTTATATACAATTGTCATAGCAAGGTCTGTCTATTACAGTACTATGTTGTTATTTCCAGCGTATAAAGTAAACAATTAGAAAGTTGCGTGAGAACACATTTTCACGGTTACGGCCGTGTTAGTCGCTTTTGTTTAGGGACTCAATTATTTGGTCAGCCGTTGTATTGAGGTTATGTACATAGTAAAGTTTTTTTTTATTCATGATAGGTTGGCACTTGACCATAATTTCATGATGGAAAATTATATTGAATTGAATAAATACCTACAAATTTTAAATAAAGCTTAGTTTACAATATTAAAGACGAATTAATAATTGCCAAAATCTTTTGACTATCAGGAATTTCCAAAACGTATAAAATATTTCAGCATCTAAAATAGGGATCAAAGTTTTTTGAAGTATAGTGACAATTAACTTTACTTACCAGCGTAACAGGTTTAATATTGATACCACTAGATCTTAATTTGCCCATCCTATGCAATCTAGTCCGCAAACTTGATTTTTGCTGCCCAAACAATGACTTCGGTTCTCGTCAATTATTATTTTTACGTGGGATAGGTTTGCGATTAACTATATTAAGCCTGTTTTAAGAATTGCTGCAACCTAGGGTGCATTACGCTTACCTAAAAAATCTAAAAAAAAAGATTTTTAGATTCCTGGATTTTGCTTACCAATAAAAAGGCCCTTTTTGTTTGTACGTCCATTCCCGTGACCTTTGTGAAAGTATTTCTAAAATATTTGTTGGTCACAATGTTATTTATGTTGTATGCGGTGCAAGGCCTTATTTACCTTTGACATATTACTAAACGTACTACGTGGTACTACATACGTACGTACGTATTAGTGGTTGCTAGTTGCTTCCACACAACCAGCATTATGCTGAGTTGGGGCTGTGTTGTGGTAGATTTTATGTTTGTTTGTTTATTATGTTCTTAATTGTGTTTGTTTCTCTGATAAATCTGCCATGTTTTCTTTCTTTCTTTCTTTCTTTAATGAATAATGTGTATGTACGTTAGTTTTTTATTGGAAGTTTTAGTTTATAAAAGATTGTGTATATAAACAGTGGAAAATAGTATTACTGTAACTAATATCCAGCTATCTTCAAAGCGAGAGTGATTCGGTTTTTATCGGGTAGGCTACATCTTAGGCCATAGCCTTTGCTTACCATCAGGCAAACTATGACCAAGTGCGAACCCGTACTAGTTAATAAAAAAACTAATGCAGTTTTATAAAAATGGTTCGATAACTATAATTCTTCGTTATTGAATTTTTAGTTATTTTTATCATACCTAGACATTTTTTTTTTACATGAAATAGGCTCTCGCTTGACTACAACTTGCCTGATGTTAAGCAACGTTATAATCTACGATCTAGCACGCTTGCCTAGAAGAAACCGGTTTACTCTCGACTTGAAGACCGACAAATTATAGTTCAAGGGGAATAGAGATTCGGGCAAGGAGTTCCACAGTTGGGCTGTTCAACATGCACATCATGCCATTTTATTATTATTTTAATAATAAACTACAACGTCAACTTAGATTAGTTTAGGCTTACCTTGTGGTAAAGTGTACTTTAGTAAGTTTAAAAAGAGCAAATACTGAATAAGTGTCTCGAATTATGAGCTTCAAAACTGATATTGTAAAAACCTCCTAAAAATCATAATATACATTATAAAGTATATATTTTTATTGACTGACATTTTATATTAAATTGCCGCGACCCTCACCACGCTGGCGCCTATTTTTAACATTCAGCATTGAACTTTAAGCACAGCTTGTTTGTTTATTCAACTTCAATTAAACAGGCTTTATTTTTAGTTGAATGCTTGGCTGTAATTAAATAATTGAATTAACCTTTATTTAAGACCTATAGGCAAAACATAAATAAACGGTTACATGGTTATCGATAACTTGTACAAAACATTTAATGCTTAAGAACCACAGTGCATCTGGCCCTTAGTAACTCAATACCATCAACTTTTTAACCGACTTCAAAAGGAGGTCATAAGTCTTTTGTGGGTATGTTCCGCAATTGCTCCGTTATTTATGAACCTTTTTTTATTCGATGGTGGTTGTATTCAAGATGGCCCCATATTTTTTTCTGTCATTTGTGCCAGTACTTTTTTTTATACATTGGTCTTGTAAATACTCATTCCAAAAAATCAGGCTTCTGCTTTTATCCACAACGATTATAGAGTATCGAAAATGGCCAGTACTGCTTCTCGAAGCAATAAAACCCATTTTCGATCTAAAAATTGATTCGATCAATTTTAAAAAGTAGCATCGTGTAAATAACAATACCCAATTTTAATTCCGAGACAGTTTTCAGTCACCATCAGTATCAGCAAATAGCTGAAACAACCAGTGACACCTAGTAAAGCCTTTTAATTCAATTATGCACGTACCAGCCTGTGCGTGACAATCGCTACTATTTTTATGACGTGCTATGACTGTGGGCTTAGTATGGTTGTAGCAATTCTGTTTTAATTTTATTGGTGCTGTTAAAGACTGAGGATCAGAGGATATTGTTTATTTATAATTAGATTGAAGTTTTGTAAATCAGTTGGCCAGAACTTGCCGATGTCTGTAACCAAACAAATCTTTACTACTACAGTGATTTGGATTAATTTGGACAGTAGTTTTTTGTTGCTATATATATTGCTATGCTGAATGACGACGTTTTGTCAATACCATATCAGTTTTATTTCTCTTATCATATCAAACAAAAAATATCTTCCACATAGTTTTATTCAATAGTAATCTCTAAGTTGCATACACCGTAGTTCATTTGTTAACTGTGTTTGGTTAACCACTACAATGCAAATCAGATTCAATATTGCTTCAGTGACAGTGCTAACGCCTCTCGGCATTATGCCGGTGTCAGGCTAATCCGCATTAATGCTGCAAATTACAGCATGCAAATCTATGCGGATATGCTAATTCCGTAGTTAAGACTAACGTAACGTCAGCATATTAAGTAACATTTAAGTTAGTATACATTTGTTTCTTAGATAATTATAAGCTAAAGGCTTTATCTATAACTAAGTACAATGAGTACTTGTATTCAAACTGATATTGTCGTTAGTGTAAATTACAGTTGAATATATCATAATCTTTATATTGTTTGTACTATACAAAAGCAAAGTATACTTATGTAAATTAAAGTGCAAGATTATGTAAACGTGTGGTTGTGTTATTTCTTGACCAAACAAAAACCAAAATAAACATTTTATTACTGCTTGTGTTTTTCATTTAAAAAAACTGTCAAAATAACCCATATTATATAAATTACAAATTAAAATAAGCCTTAAGTTATTTTTTTTAAATAATCAGTCTAGTCTATTAGACCATTACATTGCTAACGCACCTGTACCTAATATGCATAGATATGCAAATCCCTTAATTCCACGCATAACCGAAGCGGTTCAAGTACATGCATACAAAGTATCTTCCGAAGGAAACAAAGGGTCAAGTCGTAGAAAAAAAACAAAGACTCCTTATTACTTATCTTTCTTGTTAAAAAATTGTTCAGATTGTTAGGGTTCCGTACCCAAAGGGTAAAACGGGACCCCATTACTAAGCCTCCGCTGTCTGACGGTCTGTCTGTCTGTCTGTCTCCAAGCACTGTGCAACTATGTAATAATGTGTGTTCGATGTCCTCATTTGTGAACAATTTCCTTTTAACTCCTTTTCCTCCAAGTAAAGTGTTTGTAACGAGCAATCGTCGAATCATCGAAAATAAATTCAACCGACCAAACTACGCTAAAGCGAAATACTAGATGATGATTGGTTCGATAGCTAAGCTGGGAGAAACCATCGGCATCCGAAACACAGTTTTTAACTAGTACAGATGTTTTTTCATAGAATGTTATGTCATAAGTATAATGAAAAATAAACAAATTTTATTTATATTTTTTATTCGTCCCTTATGTCAATTTGTCAATCGATATTAATATTGCCATGAAATCGATAATCAATTTCGCATTCTTGTGTGGCGAAGCTGTTTCATAAAAATTATGACGTTTGTGATAACGTAGACATCAAAGTTTAAAATTCGGCGCCGCAACTCCTGTTATTAAGAGTCTACTATGTATAATATCGTCGGGTCAACTCGGTTGTAATTTTCCTCCAGCTCCTTTGAACGTCCTCGATTATTGCCTTTGTATGTCTCAAAGACCGTTTAAAAAGCCTAGTTAAAAAGAATTTCTCTCTCTACCAACTTTTAATCAGTTTAATAAGGAAAAATTGCAAATACCTTTTTTGAAGATTTGCCTTATGTCCCCGCTTTTGAAAAGAAATTGAAGTACCCGCTCATTGTAGCTACTAAATAAAGTATATTAACAGCGGATTTGCGTTGCCAGTTTGTAATTGAATCGACGGTAGCCTTCGTATTTGTATTTGTATTTATTTATCATTCCATTGGATCTTCCGAACACTTGGTTTCGTCAAATATACATAGTTAGGTACACAGTGTACATATAAATAATTACAACATTAGTTTTTATTTGTTTTTAATTGCTTGCGTTCAGAGCTAGACAACCACCACACATGTGGATCTTTAGTGTAATGATCAAGTTTATAATAAGCTTTTTTAATTAGGTAATCTTTAACATATTTTTTAAAGCGAAGCTTCGTGAAATGATACATTAATTATGTTATTATTTTTGTACTTTGCTGGTTTGTATTGTTTTTTCCCTAGACAATTTGAAGCCATTATAAAACGACAAAAGAGAAACGCAGATTCATAGTACGATTAACTTCGTTGTTTTTTAAGATCCGCTTAATGCAAACCACCATTGCAGGAAAGTGAGTAATGTATGTTCATTTATTTGAATTTCCTCCATATTTCTCAAACATTCTCCATTCTACGTTCACTCCGCAGTACTTACACGGGTGATATTAAATTTTACGCTCAACAGAAACTCGTAGGCCTTTGCTACGAGCTCAACTTTTACAATTAAGGTGTGCGTAGCACCCTCTACGAGAATGAGGCGTAGCGCTACAAAACAGAATGCCCTTTACTTTTTATAAGGGCATGCTGTAGAAGGGCGTCTGTTTATTGAAGTTCTATTCTCAATTTAACAATGTTTTTCAGAAGATTAGTGCTAACTAAATTAGTGAAAATTCAGAATGCATTTTGTTATAAACATTACGTAGAACCTGAGTAATGATATGTAAGCTCGTTCCTAAACATTAAGAAACTATTAACAACCGTCAGTCTTACCAAAATATCTTTTACATCGCTAGTCGCATTTTCATAGCATTCTTCTTCTTATCGAATGAGAGTTGCCAACTCTGGTGTCGAGAGTTGATCAAGCCGCCCAAAGGGCCTCTGACATGACTTAATGACTGCCGTACTAGACAAACAGCCGGGACTTACAATTTAACGTGTCATCCGACCCACGGTTAACGTGGTTTGAATCACTATTTAAATGATGTTTGGATTATTTAGGAACAGCGGTTGCTAGACCCTAGAGCAGGTTGAAAAAATCAAATTTCGCTTCATAATACGCAGATAAAAGATAAAGAGAGAGCATATAATAATACATAAAGTTGTAGAATTATTTCATCAAGTAAGAAAAACCAAACTTTGAATTCCACTTTATTTTCCGAAAACAAATATTACCCGCTTTGAACATTTTATACTGTGTTGTTGTTAGCTCAAGTCGTACTTCATACATTTTTCAAGGAGACTTTCAATAAAATTCAACGTCTGTTGACTAAATAAACTTAGATATTTGTTGTTTGCTGACGTAAACACATTGCAAAAGTACTAAGGGCAAGGGAAACTTGGATTTCATACTGAACATGTTGGATTTACGGAGAATTTGATATGTTTTTTAAATCTTACAAAAAATGCATTTTACTCATATAAAATACACTAAACTAAGCATAGAGATGGTGACAGAATATTTCTTTATGTGACAATGTGCCATAAGAAATAATACACTTAAATATATGATGACATCATTTACCATTCACGTATGAGATGGACTCTAAGATACCTAGTTTATTTATTGACTGTTTGTTTTCGTTTTTTTTATAAATAAATATTTCAGGACATATCACACAGCGCCATCTAGCCCCATACTAAGCTTACGCTTGTATCATGGGTATGGTATTGACTGTTTGTTTTCGTTTTTTTTATAAATAAATATTTCAGGACATATCGCACAGCACCATCTAGCCCCATACTAAGCTTACGCTTGTATCATGGGTATGGTATGATAACGGATATAATACAAAATAAATATACTTTTATTTTGTAAATACATACTTATTATACATACAAACGACCAAACTCAACACAAGTAATTACAAATTTTAATATTCATAATTACTTGTGTCATGTGGGGATCGAACCCGCACCCCTAGATTAGAAGGCAGTGCCACTACCAACTAAGCTAACAGAGCAGTCGTTGACTATTGTATTTAACTTGTACAATTTGTCCTCGTGTGATATCCATGTGTAGTTCTATAGTAAGTATCTATGACAGAGACAAAAGACAGTCGAAGCAACCATCCGGTGATGTGATAAGCGATTGACCCCGTGACACAGAATATACAGCATGCTCCCCTTGCTTTTATGAAGTGAACAAAACTGATTTTTTTTTCCAACTAAAACCAGCTGAAGTTTGATTCAGTTGGAATTTCAATATGAAGAAGGCACTCGATGATTAATTTTCAACGTAACAATGTTATTATTTGTTAATTGAATTATTATAATTAAGAATCAAACGAAAACTTACCTGTTTGATGTTTGATTCCAATTATGCGAGGGTCAACCGAAGATTAATCATAAATAAGTTTATTATTTATTAAAGATAAATCATAAATAAGTGTTGGTAATTGGTAGGTACCTCAACGCGCCACACGCGGAGAAAAAAGAAATAAGCAACAATTATTACCTTGCACGATAAACGTGAAGGATTTTAAATTTTCTCAACATGATTAGCATTGATATTTGCTGTACATTAATCCCAATTTATTACTTTACACGATATACATGAAGTCACTTAAATATTCTCAATATGATTCACATCAAAATTTGATGTACACTAATTAGTATTAATTACTTTACACGATATACGTGAAAGATCATAAATATTAGATTAACACGGAGATACGGTAGACACACTTTAATTGCTTTACACAATATATGTTTGTAGGTGAAGCTATATAAATATTCTTAACATGATTCACATAGAGATATGGTGGACACTAATACACATTAATTGCTTTACACGATATACGTGAAGCTATATAAATATTCTCAACATGATTTACATGGAGATATGGTGGACACTAATACACATTAATTGCTTTTCCCGATATACGTGAAAGATCATAAATATTCTCAACATGATTTACATGGAGATATGGTGGAAATTAATACACATTAATTTCTTTACACGATATACGTGAAGCTATATAAATATTCTCAACATGATTTACATGGAGATTTGCTGTAAACTCATTCATATTAATCACTTAACACGATATACGTAAAGGAGCATAAATATACACAACAATATAAACATGAAACTTTGGTGGATAATAATCCACATTTATTGCTACACACGATACACGTGAAACCATTCAAATATTCTCAACATTATTGACATGGAGACTTGCTGTAAACTAATGCATATTAATTACTTAACACGATATACGTGATGCATCATAAATATTCTCCACAGGAATTACATGGATTTTCACTAATTTACTACGATTAACGCGAGTAAAACGCATAGCATCATCATATAAAAAGTTACGATCGAATAATAAACCGTTTTGATAACCGTTGATCTGAGCAGTTAAATTGAGAATCTTTGTGAATAATGATAGAAAACAATTAAATCTTATTTGCGCCAGGGCGCGATGTTGCATGCTCATTCTCTATTTGTACATTATTTTGTTACATGTAGTATTAAAGTCTTATAAAGGACTAATTTTTTAAGAAAAAGTACAAAAGGTGGGTACTTGAGTAGTTATTACAATCAAGTAAAAACATAAACTACCATTATCATAAATTCGAAAGTAGTTCAAAAATAAGATCATATGTTAATAAAATAAGTCACTCACCAAAGATAATTTATCCATAAAATTCCGTCATAGACAGAATTCCAGTAACCTGGTCTCACAAAAGCAATTAGTATTCACTGGTTTTGTCGTAATGTTTGGTTAAATGATTAAACAACGTTAAATAACCGTTATTTTTGTTTAATTTAGTTTTTTGTTATTAACACATTTCGAATTTATAAATTTGAACGTTATAGGTATTTGGAACGGTTCACAATGTTCTTTAATAATCACTGGACACAACACGTAAAGAATATTTAAAATTAAATAGATGTTTAAACAAATTGTTTAAGGCGTGTGACAGCGGCGACACAAAATCACGTAATGGCGAGTTGCAGGCGCCTTCCTACGTGGTGAGCCGAGTGGAGCGGATACGGAAACGAGTGAAGTCTAATTTTGCCTTTTTAAAGTAGTTAACTATCTAAATGTGTGACAGTGGCAGCACAATTCCACAGACTGCGGCTCAGTAAACAATATAATCGTCTTCGGTTGACCCGAAGTATAATTATGATTTGAATTGTATAATTTTACTTACAGTTATATAATACAATTTAGTTTATGATTTGTAAATTTACATGTATTAAAAATTACTGCAACTATTTTCTAGTATTTACACCTATAGGTACAATGTGGCGTATAAAATGGCTTTATGAATAAATAATGGTTATGATTATGATTTATTACTAACCTGGCTCAGCAGCTTCTTATATTTATAAGACTTAAATTATATATACTATATAGATAAGACTTAAATTCTTGTTTTCAGTTACTTAGCACTAAAAGATTGCATTATTTGTTCGTGTTAAGAACGTGTATTAGCACTGATATATGTTTGTTTTATAAAATTTGTGGTTATTTAAGGTAATGAAATTATTCTTGCACCCCAAGATTAAAAGTATTTGTTCGTTGTCTGCAAATTTATAGTAATTTTTTTATAGTTTTTTATCTATTGTGTTCTATAATAAATCATACTGTATACAAACTATAATAGCGAAATTGGGTTGAGGCCGCACCTACTACAGTAGCGACCTCTGAAGGCATTCAGTCATCTAGTTTCCTGACACTCGAACATAAAGATATCACACCTTATAGACAACTCAATATATCGAAAAAAAATAACTATAAAGATTTAGTTTTTTTTCTCTTCTGTATGATTAATATTTTTTTGTATATACTATGTAAATACTGTCTCAATGAAGCTTTCTCTGGGAGCCAATTAAAAAAAAAGTAGTTTAAAATAGGTTCAATAGATGTCACTGTATACTGTTAATGAACACCAAAGAGCAAGTAAAATTTATGGTTTTTGTTTTTCGGACGACATTGTTTAACTAAATGAACTCTGAACTTGTAGGTTGGTGTAACAAAAACCAGTCCGATCAGGTGGCTGAACACATTGGCGCCAAAGCAAGTGCTGCCATACACGAAGCTACCGACCGTGATAAATGGCGTCTAATGGTCCACAATTTTGGTCGGGGTCATCACGATGCTCAGCATTGAGCTATCGCCTAGAGGAGGAGGAGTAACAAAAACAACTCAATATTTCAGTTTTGCTTCATTTTAGTTCGAAAACACAAACACAGACAATACATACACAAAACAAAATGTATACAACACAAACACAAATCATGGATGGTGGGATGTCAAAATATATGTCATGTCAGATGAAAATGTTCCATTTCTTACAAAAAAAATATGTGGATTATTTTTAAAGACATCGTTGTCTAACTTTTATATTAGTATTTTGTAAATTGTTTACCAGAATAAATTAATTTTACCAAAAACTTGTCTCACTCATACTGAATATAAATAAAATTGCATTGTAAAGTTTATGTAACGTTCCGTTTCACGTATTATGAAGAACTCGCTTGTACAGGGACAACATACAACGCCATCTGTTGAGCATTTTTACACCATTTTTCATTTTTTTATTCAGCTGTCAGTAAAAGCCTCATTATTAGGTATTCTAACAATTTTTTTTTTTAGAAAAAAAATCACGTTTCAACGTTATCTAGAAAATTAATACGTAGCACAAATGCTGTTCAGATAATTGTTGCCTCAAGGTATTTTGCATTAACTACTTCCAAAACTGCAGTTGTTACTTAACTTCAGGCAGATTGTAAAAAAGAAACAAAAACCTATAAAATACTAATAACATAACATACTTACTTTTTTTTTTAATACTTATTCATTTCTATTTCTTTTTTTTTTGGTCTTTTAGTTGTTTTTGTTATCGCCGCAATGTGACGACGGATCATAATGATTTTTGATGTGGTCAACTGGTCATGGAATTCGGTCCTAAGAATAACATAGAGTATTACATTCATGAAAAACATGAATAAAGTACGCTACGCTAGTAATATATTTGATTTGTTTACTTAGTTGGTTCTGCCTTCTAATCTAGTGGTGCGAGTTCGATTCCCGCATAACACAAACAATTATAATTATTTAAATTTATAATTACTTGAGTCTGGTCGTTTCTATGTATATTATAATAAGTATGTATTCACAAAATAAAACTATATATGTATTATAACCGTTATTTAGTACCTATGATACAAACGTAAGCTTAGTAGGTATGGGGCTAGATAGTGCTGTGTGAAATATTTATTTAATAAATAAAACTTGTAGTTAGGAGTTAATTGGTATATATCCTATGCTCAAACGCCACTACAGAAGAGAGAACGTGCTCAGAACCACTCGTAGAAAGTTCGTGAACGTTTGGCGAAGACACTTGGCTCGTTAGCGGACAAAATGAGGCTTTTTCTTTTACAAAGTGAATCTGTCATCCGTTTTTCTATGAAAGAATCTTTAAATTAAGCGTTTAAGAGGTTACTGTAGGTCCTGGCTGTTTGTCTAGTACGGCAGTCGTTAAGCCATGTCAGAGGCCTTTGGGCAGCTTGATAAACTCTCGACACCAGAGTTGGCCACTCTCATTCGATAAGAAGAAAAAGAGTTTACTAGATGTGTTTGCGCCGTCTTTAAAAGCTTAATAAAATGAACAATGAACATCACAATAGTATATAAAAAGTATAAATGAATTTGTTTATGTTTGTCCCTTATTCAGAACGAGACAGAACAAACCAAAATGTATTCTGGAATAATGTGAATGAAGCCACAAGCAACCAGTATTGTTTATATCTTATAAATGTAAAAAACTGCCTAGTAAGAAGTTTATATGATAAGTTTTTAAACCTATGTCTTAAAAAAAATATTAAGTCAGACTAAATACTGGCCGCAAAAAATATCAATGAAACTATTTCAAAGGAACGTATGTTATTATTATTACTTATATGTTATTATTCATACGTATATGTCAAAATATTGTTACGGAAGCGGGTTCAGGGATAGGAAAGAAACAAGGTTTTAATTTTGCATAACATCGCTCGACTTTTTTTTTGGCCATAACTTTGTATTGTGCCAGTTCTCAAGTAAAAACCGACTTTTATTTTTTACCACCCCTCATTCCCGCCAAAATTATACATGTAAAAAAACTAAATAACCTATTTACATAAAAAATAAAACAAAAGAGTTCCTACACATACATGCAAAGAGGAGAACCTCTTTGCATGTATGTGTAGGAACTCTTTTGTTTTATTTTTTATGTAAATAGGTTATTTAGTTTTTTAGTCACAATATGGTACAGTAAAAAATAATTAAAATAATAGTATTGCCAGCACAGAAATGACAGATTCCATCTTTATAATGGTAACTCGGGCCAAATGCGTAGTAGGACAGTAGGTCCCATAAAATAAAACCTATAGACCTCCATAGAGAAAACATATAGCGACCTAGATAAATAGATATGTACCGTACAAGGATACATCTCATCTTGGAATAGATGCCAAGGCCAGGAGATAGTTATTACGACATATAATGTAGGTACCTTCTGAATCCTTATACAGATAATATTATCGATGGAGTCTCAATCAAAATTCTATCCATTTATGAATGGTGATTTGGTTTCTTTGTTACGTTTTCATGCAAAGTTACTGATAAATTTATTTTTGTAACTATCTAAGATCATCAATGTTTGATTGTTTGACGCACATGTTATTTTTTGTTACAGTCAGTTAAATCGATCTTTTACTTTATGTGCCCTCAAATTTTGAAGAAATTTGTTGCTTTGAGGCAAGCGTGCTACATTTTAACATCAAAGGGCTGTCAAGCATGAGCCTAATCCGTGTTAAACAAAAAGTTTGGATTTTTTCTAATACCTACGTTTAAAGTTCTATTGTCATAAATACTACGTAGCTATTTTAGTTACATGAATATTTGCGGTGACCTTAAGGTCAGCGCTTTTGTATACACAGCTAGCATCAAAGTATGAATAATTTTATCAAAACTTAAAAGATCATAGTAGAAGTGATCAAAAGTGGCATTCGCGATCATAAAACCGCGTTAAAGAAATCATGACAGTTGGAAAACTCATTTTATTCACATAAATTACCACTTTATAGGCGCGGTGAGACGCCTTCGTAACGAAAAATGAGTCATTGAATTTAAATAGATCTTTATGAAATTGTTATTAAAAGAATTGAGTTTTATAACTGCTTCTTATCTAAAAATATTAAATGTGCTGTAAAAAGTGGGAGTCTGTGGCGCGTTGTCTAGAAATAAAGAGTAATTCTTCTGAGGGATAAAGGATAGTCGATTACAGTTACTAGTGTCAAATTAGTTAAGTTTTAATATCATTTTTATCACTTACTTATTTATCACTTTTACCACATTCATAAGTAAATGACTAAAATTAATTATTATAACTATTCGGCCCCATATAGATGCTTAGACTCACTCTCTCTCTCCCTCTCTCTTGAGTCGTATTTCCTCATGACTGAGGGTCGTGACTCCCCCGCAGAATTAATTCAGTAAGGGAGTTCTCTCGGACAGATACATCGTGGTGAGCGCCCACGTCCTTCCACGGAAGACACACACGGATATTCTGGTCCTCAAACATATCGGTTTCCTCACGATGTTTTCTTTCACCGCTAAGCGAGTGCAAATCTACACACACAAAAGCTAGATTAATTTAGACTAATTTATTTATTCTATATAAAAAAAAAATATTCTATTGATCGACGCAGCTGGCACATTCAAAGAGAGGCCTATGCCCAGCAGTGGGATAGTGAAGGCTGTGGAAGATGATGATGATGATTTATATTTAAAAAATGCTGGAGGCTAAAACATCTAAGCCCGTCTACCCGTGAATACCTAATACCTATCCAGGCAGTTTTGAATACTCTGCAATCAATCAACATTGGATACAAGTGAGCGAAATATTCGGCCCCCTATTGATGCGGAGTCAGCGCGTGGCAGCTTGCCAGCCCGCAAGCCTGCTGCTGGGGCCCGGGGGGTACTATTGTAGACCTCCCTAAACTAACCTGCTAGTGTTTTTTTCTCGGTTCGATTCCCGTACAACACAACGTAGATTGTTTGTTGATTGATTTTTGCAAATACAGTCAAACCTGGGTTAGTGAGAACTGGATACGTGAGAAAACTCTATAAGTGAGAATGAGATTGTGCTCCCTTGAACTCTCGCTTATCCAGGTTTGACTGTAGATTATTAAAACAAAACTATCACTTGTTTTATTTACAATCACTTAGTGAGCCTACTCTGCAAGTTTTTAATGCCAAAAGAGAATGTAAATGATGGTGAGGTCAAAGACAAAACATGCTTTCCCGATAGAGCTTGACTTAAAAGATACTCATGTCACCTCGTACTTTTTAAAACAGACAGTCAGATATTTGAAACCAATTCAGGTGTAGCAACAATCACCGACGCGACTCTGTGTCCTAAGGAGAAACTTATATCAGGTCGCCTACCCTTTAGTTACGGCATTTATGTTTTAATTCTCCTCCTTTGGTAAGTCGCTTTTCCAAGATGGCTGCCAAAGACATGAAACACGTAACAAAAATTTTTTTTAAACAAGATCGGCTCACGCTTGACTACAATTCGCCTAGTAAATTCATATTGTAATGTGACATATAATTCTGTCAAATTATGAATAAAAATGTTTATCTGTTTATTTGTTGAATTAAAGTCATCATAGTTCTTGAGGTAACGTTCATAGTACCCCTCCAGCTCTGAACGTACTAACCTACATACAAATTG
This sequence comes from Macaria liturata, assembly GCA_964023185.1. NCBI lineage: Eukaryota > Metazoa > Arthropoda > Insecta > Lepidoptera > Geometridae > Macaria > Macaria liturata. The sequence continues at coordinate 8,726,069 of OZ026829.1, forward strand.
ACGCCGAACCCAAATTGAAACATTACCACAATGGTTTTAATGTTAAAGTGGCGTGAAAGCGATATTTTCAACTCTGTTGCTGTGTTCCGGGAATTAAAATAATATAAATGTTCACTGAGGTGTTTTTTATTGAATAGGAAAATTAAATTAAACATACAATCATTTTTGTCGTAAAAAAATAAAGGACGTGAAACATAAAGTTTATCGATGAACTTACGATTGAACTTTAAAAGGAATTAAAAGTAACCTGTAAGGGAGCAATGTTATGTCCATATTAGTTTTTTCAAATAGAAAACACATGTCACAGTCAAATTTTAAGTAGCTTTTAAAATAAATTATGTAAATTAGGTACTCCAAATTTTGGCAATATATATTTGTTTTTTTTTTAACTAAGTGGTTTTTTTGCTCGTACCTACTCTTATATATAACTAAGCATATAGGTACAGATCGTACTAGAACCACAGCACCACATAATAACTAGTTCACGAGTGTCAACCTAATTCCAAATAAAATCCCAAAAAGCAGTGACAAAACGCCCTTGGAAAGGTGGGTGGTTAGCGAGGTTGCGATGGCAGGGTGCCAGGTTCACGGCAACCACATAAATACTACGAAATGATGAGCCATCATGGCACTAGGCAGGTCAAAGACCGGGCTTTATGTAACTTTTGAAATAGATGGAATGTAAAGGTTAAATTATAATCACTTGTGTTGAGTCTGGTCGTTTGTATGTTTAATAAGTATGTATTTACAAGAGAAAAATATGTAAGTATTATATCCGTTATCTGGTACCCACGACACAAGCGTTTGCTTAGTGTGGGGCTAGATGGCGCTGTGTGCAATGTCCCGGAATATTTAAAGGTAAATACACACTATCTACTCTACACATTACATATAATATATTATGTAGATAGTTAATCAAGAATAATTACGTATTCTCCTCTTGAATCAACTTTCTCATCACTGAAGGCTCTTGAGCAAATACCTTGTAAGCTCCTTAGTTCTACCACGGTAGACACATGTCCTCGGATATTGCGATCCTCAAATATATCGATTTTCTCATTACATTTCCATTCACCGCTAAGCGAGGGCAAATTCACACATAACTTGAAAAATCTGGCATTGGTATAGGGCTGGGATCAAATTGGGATGCATTAGAATGAAAAAATACACATTTACCACTGAGTCACAACTCGTTTATGTAACTCCCTCACCACATTTTTATCAGCGAGTAAACAGAGTGAAACAAGTGAAGGTCGTAGTAGAAATAAGGGACGCAGAAAAGTTGACAATGTAAGTTTGTATCCATGTTTATTTGTCTTACTATAGCTTAAGTGTCGTTTGTAGTAACATGACAAAGTTACTAGTAGATGTAGTATTTGAAGAATTAAATAAGAAGGTAAAAACTTTATAATTAAAACTGTCCTAAGACCTTTTTTTCAATATGTAAATAAAACGGTTTTCACTCATGTGTAACTCGCGTATGTTGTATACGCGTTTCGGTTGTAATGACATCCATCGTCAGAAAACAACATATGCGAATTACGCGTGAGTGAAAACCGTTTTAGTTACATATTGAGGTAAATATTTGCAAAATACAGAATATCAGCGCTGGTGGCCTTGTGCCATCAGCATTAGGCTGAGTTGCGGCTGTATTGGGGCATCACATTCTTAACAATTAGGTTTAGTAAGTAAATAAGTTTAAATTTTTGTGTCTTAATAAATATATTTCTTTCTTTCTAAACTATTGAAGCAAAACATCGCATCCGCGTTCAAAGATTTCCATTTCATATTTCCGCTCAAAGTACAATATACTTCAACTGTTTGATATCTGAATCGAGTCAAAAACAGAAACATTCCATCGTTTGTCTGCTGCAAGTTGAACCACATTTCGTAATCGAATTTGGTATCCGAGAGCCAGTTCTACCGCGGGGAATAGCTTTATTCCAGGGCCGGAGATAGGTATAAAAATAAATAGTATATGAACCAGGACGGGGCTATTTTATCATAAAAACTCTCATGAGTGTTAGATATTAACGCATGAAACACGTGCAGAAAGCATGTTCTGAAGGTAGGTGTCGGTTACGCTCGAAACTCGTAAGCATACGATAAATAATAAATACCGCCGTTCAAGTTATGTGTGGCAGAAACATCATTTTAGATGAATTTGTTGTTATTTTATATCAAATAGTGAGTGGTCAGTGTTTTCCCCAAAGTTTTTATTGTAATTGTGTAGTCGTGACTATATTGAAATGTAAGTTTTGCTTGCTTGTTTTGGCAGAATATGTATGTACCTACCATTAAGCATTCCATCTGCTGTTATCTTACAATTTGTGCATATTCGCAAAATAAATGATTTGATTTGATTTGAAACAAAGTGAGTGAAACTTTGTTATCAGGATATTTAGGATATGAAGAACATTTAAGTAAAATAACATTTGTGTGATGTGTATATATCCAGAAAGAATGTCTAAAAAGGGTCTAGTTTTTTTGGGACCGTGTTGAAACCAATGTATACCGTTACTCAAGAACGTGAGTCATCAAAGACGTATAATATGTAAGTTTACTGTTTGTTTTTAGCTCACGATTGTAGCTTACTATATATGTACTAGGATTATAAATCGGTCAAACCTGTTGTCAATAGAAATCACAACTCAATCCCCGCACAAAACTTATCACTTACTTATTTATTTACACCCTCATACCCCCTCCCTAAATCCGGTCTCTCACTGGGAATAGTTTTATGCCAGTATCGAGCCAGCAATGTATTGTTTCGTGAATCTCTCGCGAAGCAATGTACGGCCATAACTACTAATTATATTAGCAACATCGCTAGCTCTGGCTGAAGCTAGCTAACTTACGAATAGTTTATGTCTCTAAGGAGATAGGAAGGTAAGTGAATTGCTGATGTTTATGTTTATAAAAGGAAGTGTAAAGGTAAATAAAATAAAATAAATAAATATTCCGGGACATTGCACACAGCGCCATCTAGGTGGTGTTACTATGGATAGGAAAATTATCTGATTACTATTAGTATACTTTATTTTATTAAAAAAACATAGTTATAGTTTGGGTTTAAAGGGAGACGATAATTCAGCAAATCATTATGAGGTTAAAGGTTTTAGTTTTTTAGTATCTACTCGTATATTACTTACTTACTAATGTGGCGCTGCGACCCAAAGTGGATCCTGGCCTCCGACACAAAGAGACGCCACTCCTCTCGGTTCTGCGCCATCTCCTGCCACTCGGTAGCATGGAGTTGTTGCAGATCCTCCTCTATCTGGTCCTTCCAGCGGTACTTGGGATGTCCGACTGGCCGTCGACCAGTTGGTCGTCCCAAGTACGCTATATAGTATCTATATTATACATGGTTGTTGTTATGAGTACAATTACTACTGACTTTTTCTTCAAGTTATGGTTATCTACATAAAATCATTGGGATCAAACTAGCAGACTCAAGAAAGAGACATCATTTCAATAGGAGAGCTACTTTATTCACCAACATCTCAAAGAAACAGTATCAAACCTAGACTTTTTCCAGAAAACTATCCAAAAAACTGTCCAACTAGTACGTTTCAAAGTTAATTCATTCAGAAACAATATCTAGCAAAAAGCAGCGCTGTGGCCGTGGCTCGACGCCAACAGTGAACTTAATGTGGTGTGAACTTTTACGATGCCAAATGAAGTCAGGAAAAATGCCACGGGATCTATGGATGGACTTTTATGTATTCACTTCGGTGCAAGACTTACACCGTTTGGACTTAGCTGAGTGAATTTTTGCATATACTGACTTTAAAAATAATGTTTGGACAGAGAACTGAGAGTAAACTTTGAGATAGGTACCCTTGCATTCAAAAAACTTCAAAATTCAATAATTTGTTCAGTAAATGTTATGGAGACCGAAGTCTGAAAAAATGACATGTACGTATGTAAACACAATGTATAAATTTGTGTGTAGGTTTTTAACTTACATTTGTGCGAGCAATTATAGTATTACAAGCAGTTTTGAATTATATTCTTCGAAACAACATATTTTTTCAGTATCTGAAAATATATTGGTCCACATAAAACATGTATACTAAACTAATCAAAAACGTATTCTGACCCACGGAAGTGTCCAGAAGTAAATACTTATTTCTTAGAGTCTGTCACCCGTCCAAAGACAGATCGCGACAACATTTAACTCACGATCACCGTTTGATATACAAGAAGTACTTATATTCCTTGCATGCAATACTTTACCTGACATTTGATTTATAACAGCTACACTAGACTGGCCTGTTAGCTTAGTTGGTAGTGGCTCTGCCTTCTAATTTAGAGGTCGCGGTTCGATTCCCGACACAAGTATTTATGTACTTTAAAAATTTATAATTACTTGTGTTGAGTCTGGTCGTTTGTATGTATAATAAGTATGTATTTACAAAAGAAAAGTATATAAGTATTATATCCGTCATCTAGTACCCACGACACAAGCGTTTGCTTAGTGTGGGGCTAGATGGCGCTGTGTGCAATGTCCCGGAATATTTATTTATTTATTTACTAAGCAAAAAAATGTCTGTTGTATTGGTCTATAGTTTAACTTTGCTGAAACGATTTCATATTTCTTTACGATATTCCCGACTTTTCATTTTGCATTTTAAATTGGACGTAATCAGTGATTTTATCCATGGCTGGAGTTTCTTTATTGTCAGTTGTAGTTGATTTATTACTGTTTCAATCAGTGCAATAGCAATAAGACATTACTTACCTTGTAATAATGTATTTTGTGAATCGTTTATTTATTATAAGAAACTTTCCTTGCCAATATAGTTATGTCCAAATGTTTTTTTTTTTACATTAGATAGGCCCACGCTTTACTACAACTTGCCTGATGTTAAGCAACGTTGTAATCTACGATCTAGCACGCTTGCCTAGAAGAAACCGGTTTACTCTCGACTTGCAGACCGACAAATTATAGTTCAAGGGGAATAGAGATTCGCGCAAGGAGTTCCACAGTTTGGCTGTTTGAATGATAATTCTATATTTTTTCTAAACGTAAAATAATGAACCGAGCAAGTTCAAAGTAGACTTAGGGCTGCTTACATGGGTTACGACTGCCACACAACATCAAACGTCAAAGTCACCTTACCTTTTGGGTCACCCATCCAAAAACTGACCGAAACGATAGTTTCTTAACGTTAGTGATCGCATGACAACATAATTAGCTCGGGTTATTTAATTATCATCATAATTTCAGTCCGTATCTATCCAATGCTGAGTATAAGCCTCCTCTCAAGCGCTCCATACAGGTCCCCAGCCTGTCTAGTATCGAAGCCAGGGGCGGGATATATCATCATCATTACTCTAAAAGCCTCTTTAGGGCATAAGCCACCTCTCTTTTACGCCACTTACCCTGTCTTGCACATTTCTATCTAAATGTTTCTTCAACTTTCTTGTAACATCCAGCCACCGTTGCACAGGCCCCTTAGACTAGAGGCATATTTTAGTGAGCGTACTGACGCATACTTATGGAATAGAAAGACCAATATTCGGGAGTGACGTAAGAATTCCCCCCGCGTAGCGCGTCCCGATGTCAACCCCATGCATTGGTATTTCTATTCCATAAGTATGCGTCTGTATGCTCACTAAATTAAGCCTCTTGTCTAAGGAGGCTTCCTACATTTCGAGCTATTTACTATACGTTAAAAGCTACATATAAAGTATATATTAGCATACAGAAGCTATGCATTCCCAGGTAGCAGCTAGATGGAAAACTGCTCGTTATCTGGCGCTGGCTAATGTAACTCCTATCTAAGACTCCCTCGACGGGGCATACCTAACTAGAGGTATCTTGTACAGGGGAGGTTGAGAATTTAGTATGTCTCTCTTGAGTCGTTTTCCTCATGACTGGGGGTCGGGACTACCCCGCAAAATTAATTCGTTAGGGGAGTTTTCTTAGGCAGTTACATCGTGGTGGGCGCCCAGGTCCTTCTTCCTTCATTTAGTGTGTAGTAAGTATTAAAAAAATGGACATATATATCTTTTAGTAGTTATTCTTATTTTATTTGTTAATCACATTACCTACACAAAAAACAAAATCTAAATGAGTATTTAAACTATTAATTGAAAAATATATTCATGCTATAAGCTTTAAATGAATTTCCAAATAAAAATAATAATAATTTAAAAGATAAAACCCTCGCCGTTTTGTTTGCAATCAAATCATGCACAACGTAGAAAATTTCTTGAAGTAAGTATTCCCAAAGAAAGGATTTTCTCGCGTTTTTTTATTTAAAAGAAACACAAATCATTAAATAAATGTTATTCAAATTGTTCTCTTGTGCACAACTTTGCTTTATGCGGTGTAACCATTTGTCTTACAAAAGTTCTATTTTTTATCATTTTTCGTTTCCGTATAACCCAGTACCTAACTATGCATCCAACGATCTATTTTCTGGAAAGGTAGTGCTTTAAGAAGCAGCCCGATAATGTTTGTGTGGGATCTAACTATCGTTACTAAAGAGCTTTGCTATTTTGTATGTAGGTAGGTAAAAGCAAGTTATCGTCCATCATCATTATTTACAGCTTCCTATACTTTGTATAACCAAAATATTCTAGTGTCTGCAACAATTGTAAAAGATACTTTTAGTCCGAGTTTTCAACTATGTAATTAGTTTACTAATTAAATTATTTGTAGGCTTTTATTAAGTTATTTTTTAGTCCAATAATTAGTTATTGCACACACAGATACATAAAGATGGTAAAAACATTAAAATAAGTAGATAGTAAATATATTCTCCATAAATTTACCTTTCGGTGAATAAGTGAAATATATATACATACATACATCGTTATCAACCATTATTATGATTATTTTAGATAATGCAAAAAAAAATGTTTTTTTTGGCCCTATAGGCGGTTTGAAAACTCCAGAGTTTGCCACTCTCATTTCATAAGAAAAAGAAGAAGTAGCCGAAAGTTGCATAGTGGTGATTTGGATTTTGCTTTCCCCTTATTCACTAAACGCGCAGCGAATTAAAAAAAACCCGAGTACATCATGGATTAAAAAAAAACGAGTATATGTTTTTTTAATATTATGTATAAACCTTTAGGGAATGCAAACTTCTCGTGACACAGTACTTAAATACTCTCTCATATAAAGATACAGAAAATCTGCTCATAATCCCTAAGTAGAAAAACATTTTTATTTTTACTCTCATACATTCAACATACACTCGCATTAAACAACTCATACTAACCTACACACACACACACACACACACACACACACACACACACACCCATACATACACAGCACTCACAATGTGTCTTCAGTACTCTCATAGCACGCTATTTACTGACTTTAAGTAGGTACTTATTCTATTGAATTTGTATAACTATAAACCACTACCCAGATAAATATTTATAGCCGTATCTGCATCATGTTAATACTCGCTATTTAATCAACCGTGGTTTCTGCGACACAGGATGTTCCTAGTGCAGAACCCACAGGGATATCAAAAATGCAGTATTCCTAGTTAGATAAGTCAAATATGTTATTTAAGTTAATTGTTAAGGTAAATAAATTATTCTTTATTCAAATAAATTATTCTTTATTCTTTACCTTTTGTTATTCTGGCCAGCCATCATCCGGTGACGCAGCAAAGGTAGCACTTAGCAACCACTGCATAGTATTTTCAAAAAAAAAATTTTTTTCTGGTGTACACTACTCTAATCAGTTTTTATATCGCATTACCGTAGCAGGCTGGTCATATAACCGTAGTGCAGCTCTCGCAAGCTCACTGAGAGATAAACGCTGATTAAATTACTAGAGTCTGTTAGATGCACTTACTATAACCATGCTCTGAGATGGCCACTTTGGAAAACTAGTTTGAGCCACGAGGCAGCATGTATGGAGAAAGTTTATCATACTTGATCAGAGAAACTATGTTATTTGGTTAGGATTTATGTAACTAAAGATAAAGTATGTAAAAAGACTATGCAAATATATACCTATAAAACACAAAAATTAAATACCTCAATGGATCGTAATGCTTTACTTTCGGTACCGCATAAATAAAAAAGTTAATCACAAATTTTATCTTTTTCTCTTTGCTTTTATCGATGCACTTGTTGTTGAATTATCAAATACTAATGGATGCCCGCGTTTTCGTTCGCTTGTTGCTGTATAAAAAGTAGCTTATGTTACGATCAGCACCGTATATCTATCACTTTACCAAAAATCACAATGATCCGACGCTCTCTTACGGCTATTTATTACTATTATCTATTTATTTATCAATAATAATTTCGGAAAATAAAATAATATCCTTTCTATGAGAGCCTTAATCAAAAACTAAACAAACAGACCAAAAAACACATCTTAGCATTTATATATGAAAAGATGTATATACCTATTGTAACGCTTTGAAAGTGAGAGGGTGGATATAAGAGCGTTATCCGTGAGGTTTGGCTACCTAAGTCTATCTAGAGGGTATTAGGTAGTCAATAAATAAAAGGTTAGACTATTGTTACTAATAATTTATGTATATTTAACTAGGTATTCAAAAGGTGGTAGTCTCACTTTACAATTTTGATTAGGTTTCTTATTTACTTTTAATTTACAGGTAGTTTAAACAATGATTAGATCTATAGATATTTGGGCGCCAGCCTTAGCTCAAGGCGATAGAGAATGAGTACTCTTTAAATTACACAATTGTCCTCAGGGTCGAGGGGAAATGCCTACACCAGGGTTTCTAGTTGCAACCAGTATGCGTTTTAGTCAGTCAACAACACAATAAAAGTATAAAGGCACCAGGCATTATATATGCCTGGTGTTACCGGCTTAGTGATGGGGACGGAGTCAGGGCGGAGACACCCGCCATAGAGGGCTGGAAGAAGCTGCAAGCTCTCCCAACACGGTTGGTGACCTCCGGCACCCCGCGCCCAAAGCACGATGTAGAAATGTGAAGTAGGTGTGTGTTGTGAAGTAAGTAGGATTTTGTGCGGCCTAGGCTAGCAGCCTTAGACCGTGTAGATGAGTTGTAGAAGGGAGTATTCTTGCGAGAAACTTAAAAAACCCTGTTAACAAACAGTTACATTTATTTTATGTTCCGCTTTAGAGGGTAGATGGTATCTGCACGCACCGCACTTATGTGGTAAAACTTACCCAGAATCTGGGGTTTTTCCTCTCACAGATCAGCGGCTGCGTGCTAGGATGAGGTCCGCAGGCCTCATCGACCAGCACTACCTCCAGCAGACAGCAAATATAGCAAACAGCCTACGACAAGAAACGTGGAAGATTAATCCCGGTGAACAGGTTCTTTCACTGAGCTCTTTTTCTCGAACACTCACCAACAACGAGGGAGTTCTTATGTACGGAGCGTGGCGAGTTGACCGAACTGTTTCTGCCGGGGTCTAGGGATCGAGAGCCCTAGACCCCGCTTACATTTTTCTTGCCGTGCGCGTTTCTATCTGTCGAGTCACCTTTCACGTCTCTCTGACAGGTTAGAAAATAATGTCAATTCGACACTTGACATTGACAGTCGCAACCCAAATCTTTGTTTTGCGACTGCGCAACGTATCGATATTTAGCCATTTTAGACTAAATGAACGAAATGAAATGAGGGGTTACACAAGGCCCCCCTCAGAAAAGAATTCACGTAGTGAATTCACGGCTGCCCTCAGCCGTAAACTACTGAAACAGCTACCGCAACAAACAAAGTTTGCGGAAGTTGAAGACCAAAAATTAAAATATCCATTAAAAAGATTCAACAAAGTGGAACAACCATTATAGGTTAATAAAACTAAAAACAACAAATTTCCAGAAGTCTGGACTACCAACCTATCCTATGTACAATTAAATAACCAGAAACTTATAAACCAACAGTGGTCTTATACCCAAACCAAAACTAAATCTATATTAAAATTACTTATTTCTGCAACAGCTTCACAAATTTTATAGTTTATTTAGTTTTTAATTTCCAATATAAATATTTTTTCTAATAATTTATTTATTTTATTATGTAACACTTGTGGGAAGGAATAAAAATAAATGTATATATCTGATTCTACTATGTTTTTAATCCCTGCAAAACCCCTATAGGTAATCATATAATTACATAAGAGTAATATAATATTAACACTAGTTAGAAAATGTTAATCAAATTATTATGCAGTTTGCTGAATGTAGTCAAGCTTACTGGGAACAATATTGATATATTATCTACTTGTGAGTATGATATAGATAAACTAATAGATAAATCCCCAAGTATAATTTACACACCTAATGTGCATAAGCTTGTTAATATGTCTGCTATGGCTTTTTATTTGACCAGGGTACAACGCCGCCCTGTAGACTTATGAGTTTCCTATTTGTAACGCGGTAGGACGCGAAAAGCACCCTTCATCTGAGTTACAGATGCCAAGTGAAGGCGTGTCTAGCTAGAGACACTATAGTGTAGTGAACATATACAGTTCTTTAGAGCTACGTAGGTAGGTACGTAGAAGAGTTAGTAGTAGGTACTTACGCGTTTAGAGCTTATTTTTTTTTTTAGAGTCCGCGAAAACTGCTCTGTTATGTGTAACGGCACTGTGAGTTTAGTATCCGCTTTACATGTAGAAAAGTTAAGTATTTGTACGCGTTTAAAGCTTGCTTATAGAGTCCGCGAAAACTGCTCTGTAATTGCTTAGCGGCCTTGGCCAATTTAAGTTGTAAAGTACATAAAGTAAGCATATATTTGTGATGTTTATTTAAGGGATATATTTACATAGATTACAATATAATATATTAAAGACTGATTAAAGAAGAGGAGGTAAAAGTGCACCGGCCAAGTACATGAGAGAATGAAGAAGTAGTTTTATAAATAAATAGGCTGAAGCAATTTGGGAGGATATGGGGATATGCTCAGCACAAAAAGTGAAAGACAAAAGATTTAAGTTGAAGAATTAGACAGAAATTTGAAAAGAAAGCAACCTTGGCTTCGGGTATAGTTCCCGCAGAGTGGCCTTCGGTTATTTACATGCAGTATACTTACATAAATATTTTTAGTTATTATCATTTATTCCCCCTATCAGGTATTGTACCTACATTTGCTACATTAAGTTTTTTGTTTACCATTTTTAATAATTTAGGTTAATTTGCGATAATTTAGATTTCTTAATTTAGTGGTGAAGAGCTGTTGTCAGAAAACTATGCTAACTAATAATAACTTACTTATCTATCTTAAAATCTATTTGATCCCCCCCCTCGTTGTTGTGTTTATTAATATACCTACTGCTTATGTCTACTTATTTGCAGTTTTATTTATTTTCCCTAACTCCTGTCCAAGTTAGGTATAGTTAGTAAAATAGTGTTGATTTAAGTTGTGTTCCTATTCTTTAAGGTAATAGGGAATTTTATTGTAATAGGAACGCAAAAATCATAGGCTGCTATCTAAACAGCAAGTAAATAATTACAGAAGAAGTTGATTCTCCATACCAATCAACTTCCAAGCCAAATTTTCAATAAGATAAATTGTTAACAACAAGTGAGCATAATACAGCTCTTTATGAAGTGGTATACCTGTATAGATTATTACAGGTATCCAGAAAAGTATCCTGACATACAGAAACAAGTATAAGGCGTGTCAAGCTTAGGACACTATAGAGTATGTCAGTACTCTCAGAAGACTTTCCTATATAAGGAGGTGTTGTTAACAATCTCCCCTTTGTTTACAAAATATTTATAAGTTTTAGGTAGGTATTATTAATTTGTAAATAAAGAATATCATTTTAATTGTTGTAAATAAAGAAGTGTATCATAGGCTAATAAAGAAATTTGTGACCTTAATGTCACAATAAAAGTGATTTAATGATGTTTTAGATGGTTCTGAATCAGAGGTCTCTCTATCTGACTCAGAAACAGACCCAGTATGGTCATAGTCTAACATCTCCTCAACAGCTTTGATAAAGACAGCTGCAAAGATTGTAGCTGCTTTGTATCAAGCTTTTTACATTTCAACAACCTATCAATGCGCAGAAGAAGATGATTGCCTGATGAACATAACCGATCTAACTGAGACTTTCCTATAGCTCCCTTAGAAACTTTCTCCCAATCCGACAATAACAAACTTGACTTTGTTTGTACGGAGGCAAAGTCATTATCATGATCCCACTGTTCAGGCAGGGTCATAACCTGAGGCTGATCTTTAATCAACTTAGCCACCTGCTTCCTTAGAGCTTGGACAGTGGTAGCCGGGGTAGTGTCTCTTATTAAAACTTCATATTCCAACTCATCTTTTTTCAACATAAAAGTATTGATTTCCCGAGCCATTGTTTAGATTGTTTAAGTTTTACTCGCAAATCAAAAGAATAATTGTTATAGATGTTATGTATTATTGTAATCAAAGTGAAATTATTAAATGTATTGTTATCAGTATATTGTATGTACCAGTGTTGTAAATTATTTATTTAAAAGTGGGTATTTATGTATAATTTGTAATTTCAATAATAAGTATTGAGTGTAATAATTGTATTTTGATTCTAAGTTAATAACTAGATTGTATAGTTTGTTAGGTCTCAATATGAAGTTTACTAGTGTACTAGGTAGATTCTAAAACTTACACACTAATATTGTGTAGTTACATATGGAAATTTGTCTTTATTAATTGAATTATTAAAATCATAATCATTTAAGTTTTGAGTTTAGATAAGTAGATTTTGTAAAATTATTAATTATGATATCCTGGTTGCAACTTTACAATTTTATCACTTTTTGGTTATTACATACACATATTATTCAATAATTACACATTCAAGAACACATAAGTACTTACAGCTAAAGGAAATAATAAAACAACACAAATTTCTTTATAATTGCATACTTATTGTAAGTTAGTATTTAAAGTTTAAGCCTAAGGTTGCAACTAGACCCTTATACCAGTTGGAGTGCCACTGTAACGCTTTGAAAGTGAGAGGGTGGATATAAGAGCGTTATCCGTGAGGTTTGGCTACCTAAGTCTATCTAGAGGGTATTAGGTAGTCAATAAATAAAAGGTTAGACTATTGTTACTAATAATTTATGTATATTTAACTAGGTATTCAAAAGGTGGTAGTCTCACTTTACAATTTTGATTAGGTTTCTTATTTACTTTTAATTTACAGGTAGTTTAAACAATGATTAGATCTATAGATATTTGGGCGCCAGCCTTAGCTCAAGGCGATAGAGAATGAGTACTCTTTAAATTACACAATTGTCCTCAGGGTCGAGGGGAAATGCCTACACCAGGGTTTCTAGTTGCAACCAGTATGCGTTTTAGTCAGTCAACAACACAATAAAAGTATAAAGGCACCAGGCATTATATATGCCTGGTGTTACCGGCTTAGTGATGGGGACGGAGTCAGGGCGGAGACACCCGCCATAGAGGGCTGGAAGAAGCTGCAAGCTCTCCCAACACGGTTGGTGACCTCCGGCACCCCGCGCCCAAAGCACGATGTAGAAATGTGAAGTAGGTGTGTGTTGTGAAGTAAGTAGGATTTTGTGCGGCCTAGGCTAGCAGCCTTAGACCGTGTAGATGAGTTGTAGAAGGGAGTATTCTTGCGAGAAACTTAAAAAACCCTGTTAACAAACAGTTACATTTATTTTATGTTCCGCTTTAGAGGGTAGATGGTATCTGCACGCACCGCACTTATGTGGTAAAACTTACCCAGAATCTGGGGTTTTTCCTCTCACAGATCAGCGGCTGCGTGCTAGGATGAGGTCCGCAGGCCTCATCGACCAGCACTACCTCCAGCAGACAGCAAATATAGCAAACAGCCTACGACAAGAAACGTGGAAGATTAATCCCGGTGAACAGGTTCTTTCACTGAGCTCTTTTTCTCGAACACTCACCAACAACGAGGGAGTTCTTATGTACGGAGCGTGGCGAGTTGACCGAACTGTTTCTGCCGGGGTCTAGGGATCGAGAGCCCTAGACCCCGCTTACATTTTTCTTGCCGTGCGCGTTTCTATCTGTCGAGTCACCTTTCACGTCTCTCTGACAGGTTAGAAAATAATGTCAATTCGACACTTGACATTGACAGTCGCAACCCAAATCTTTGTTTTGCGACTGCGCAACGTATCGATATTTAGCCATTTTAGACTAAATGAACGAAATGAAATGAGGGGTTACACTATATAAGTACAAACATCATACCAAAAACAAATATTTAATAATTTACAGACGGAGTCTATAAGGCACTCTTCACTTACTATACCCATAGACAAATTAAACTCAAGTTGTCTATGCTATAACTAAGGTCGGAAATAGCCTCTTTCGAAAGCTAGTTTATGTAAGTCAAGAAGCAAGCTTGAAACTTTCTACATACTTACTACAAACATAAGTTTGAAGTAAGTATGTAGAAGGTTCATGTAGGAAAGTTATATTTTGGCTAGGTTTTACATACCTATACAATATTCAAACACTATATATACGTAGATGAAAGTAAGCTTAGATTTTTATATGTGGGTTGCGAAATTTGTGAAAGATTCTTATGAATTCTAAAAAAAATTCTGTCAGTTTGTTTTCCAAACTGGGGGATAAGTTAATAAAACAATTGGATACGAATATCTATGTAGGTATATATGTAGTTTGTAAAATGAATTTCATTTCTTAGCAAAGTAACTTACTCTTATACAAATAAAAATATAGCTGAAACCCTTTTTCATGAGCTAACCACATACTTAATGCAACTTGATGGATTACGACTGCCTTATTTTAAAACCTAAGTGCCAATGATCACTTACAGAAATAAACACATTAATCAAGATAAAGAGGCTGTATATGTTTCATCAATTTTAAAGTGAAATGCTTATAGGTTATATAAATGTAAGTCAGTGTAATTGGAAAATGTCTGATTAAAATTAACTGGATTATTTTATAATAATAAACTAACTATCCTACAAACTAAAAAAAAATCTTAAATTGTCACAAGTATTTGAAAGCTCTCTCACAAACATGCGACCCAAATTGATAATCTTATTATTAGAAGTAATCCGGTACTAAAAGGAAAAAATACTCTCAGAAGATTTGATAACCTCCTTTTTTGAAGTTGGTTAAAATGAATGAAAAAGAACTCCACAATTATACACGACAATCAATAAATCGTTAACATTTATATCATATTACTTTTGGCTGTAAATTACATAAGTTTTCCAAGAAAGTATTTCACGGCATGCTTTTTACAAGAAATGCGAATTAACCCGAACATTAAACAGAAACTTAACTTAAGAAAATTAACCAATAACTAGAAAATTACTTTAAATAGTAATGTGTATCTCTTTCAAAATAAAAAAATATATATAATACTAGCAAAATTTGACTTGTATACATACCTATATATGCAACTTCTTTACGATTACGTGATCATACCGATTTAAATAAAAATCAAAATAAAGTTAAATTACAAACTGTATTAACTCACAGGATAATTTAATCCTGGATTAACGTTTTTTTTACATGAGGTAGGCTAACGCTTGACTACAACTTGCCTGATGTAAAGCAACGTTATAATCTACGATCTAGCACGCTTGCCTAGTTATGCTCAGTAGTGGGCGAAAACAGACTATTGATGATGATGATTAACGAAAGCCACTAGACGCCTCTAGTAACGCAGAAATGAGATGTAATTGCACAAATGTACTCCACCTCTCGACCTTTGAATAAGTAACGCTAAGGTTTGATTCCAGCATTGCCAGCATGTGCCATTATGTAGCCTACGTGCTTATTGCTCTACAGAGGATGGATACAGAATTATTTCGGTTTGCTTGTTTATATTTATTTACTCTTAGGTATATGTATGTACTAGCTGTGCCAGCGACTTCGTCCGCGTGGAACAGTTATTACCATAAAAACGGTTCTAGTGAGGTAATCTAAAAGATAGACATATACTGTTGCAGACATTTTGTTAGATCATTTCAAGAGAAATAATTCTTTTGTACATATTTTTTTGATATATTGAACCGTTTTCGCAGCACACGCAACGGAAGCCTTC
This sequence comes from Macaria liturata, assembly GCA_964023185.1. Classification (NCBI taxonomy): domain Eukaryota; kingdom Metazoa; phylum Arthropoda; class Insecta; order Lepidoptera; family Geometridae; genus Macaria; species Macaria liturata. The sequence goes on from OZ026829.1 coordinate 8,742,056, forward strand.
AAAGATGAATAATTTTCCCCGTTTTTTTCACATTTTCCATCGTTTCTTCGCTCATATTAGTTGCAGCGTGGTGTTATATAGCCTAAAGCCTTCCTCTATAAATAGTCTACCCAACACAAAAATATTTTTTCAATTCGCACCAGTAGTTCCTGAGATTAGCGCGTTCAAACAAACAAACAAACAAACTCTTCAGCTTTATTATATTAGTAGGTATAGATTATGTATAAACAGCTATCAGACTGGAATACTATAGCACTGGATAGAAATAAATGGAAAGAGGGTAGGGAGGCCTTTCCCCAACAATGGGACAAAACAGGCTCTAAATAATAATAATAATGTATTATGTAGGAACAAGATCGGCGCAGCTGGTACGTACATAGTACCTACAAATAAACAGAGATCTAGCAGAAGGATAAGAAAGGCTGTGGATGATGATGATGATGATGACATATATTTATTGACATTTTATATATGTGGGATATAGTTATTATTAAATGTAGTACTGATAGCTAACATATAGCCATTTAAGGACGATGTAAGTACATTAATAGGAACAAAAATTGATTTACGATTCTTGGAAATAGTGAAAAAAATCAGCAGGCCTGAACCAAAAATTTGTTTGTGTATTATACGAGTGTAATAATTTCATAATAATTAGCAATAGTTTAATTAGTAAAAAATAATTAATTTTTAATTTTATTTAAGCTATGTATGGGGCTAGATGGCGCTGTGTTATATGTCCTGAAATATTTATTTATTATTTAATTTTGTACATTTTTTTATATTATTGTGAATTGCTTATGACATAAAATAAGAGGAAACCCCAGAAACAACGTAATGCATTCCGAAAACGGAGATAAATTCCGTATCGAAATTTCCATACCAATACAAAAGAGCAGCATTTATTTATGAAATAAAGCCTTGCCCAAACCTGTAATTTATGGAAGGGCGCCACATAGACAAAACATAACAAAGACTTCTAATAATACCCTTCACTTCCTTACGAAATTCCTCATTCCCCGGATTACAAATACTAACATCTACATACGTAAAAGTAGACCGGAACTTACTGGATAATTTTTATTTAAAGATAAGTTAATAAAAGATAAAGACCGTTTTAACGTTGCTTGCCAAGAATTTACCGGAAAGTAGCTTATGACACTTCCGGTACCTCATACTACCCACATACCAAAAATCATGAAGATCCGTCCAGATAAGCAGACAAAAAAACTAAAATTGCTGATACGTGTTCTGTTACTAATTCTAAGAAAAATAAAAATATGGGTATATGTACCCATATCATTTTTTCATCGATTTATTTTTTGAAATACCTTCTATGTACAAAATTTTGACCCTGTTGAGCTTTATTGTATGTGAAGATAGATTAAACAATAGCTTACAGTACATTTCAAAATTTAATAAGGTGTCTATTTGTTTTATTATCATCGAGTACCAAGCCGCGCCAAGCGAAGGGACAGTGCATAAATCATTCTCGATATTTACCCTTGAACCGACATAAAATAAACCGTTACGATAATTAACAGAAGTTTCTGCCTAAATTTGCGAGATTTGATTGCTTAATAATAATCGAATGCTAGTGCTAGCAGTATGATAACTTTCCATTAGATAGATTGATAATCATGGGTGGCCTTTTTCCTGGCTCAACGTATCAGCATTGCCTTCCAGCGTGGTAATGCGACCAGTATCTTTAGGCTTTTCTAAAGATTTTCTAAGTGCCCCTTTTTGTAGTAGTTAGAAGTAGTATGTTTAGTTTTTCTTCCCTTGTTTTTATATTTTATTATTGTAAATAATTTTTTTTTTTTTAAATTTATACATCAACACAAGAAGAGAAATTGGAAAAGAAATACTTTAATTGTAATTCTTTATAGATTAGCGATAAGATCGATCTAAGAATATATCAAAATCGATTCATTGGACACAATACACATAAACATCAGACTTACAGTTCTTGTATTTTTTTAAAGTGTAAAAATATATATTAGGTACATTGTATTTTATTAGAATGACAAATCTGTAATACTAATTTCGTCTCAAACAAATTCTTACTGTGGATGTTATGTACTTCTTCTTCTACTTATTGAATGAGAGTGGCCAACTCTGATTTCGAGAGTTTATCAAGCTCTAAGGGCCTCTGACATAGTTTAACAACTGATAATAAACAAAACTCCAATACGACAGCAAATACTCATTAAAGCCGTTATGAACGAGCTTAATTAACCGGAAACCGATTTAATTCCTCCAAATCAAGAAGATTACTTGGATCCGGTTATCGGATTGCAAGCTTAAGCCCTACACTAGGTCTATAAGTACCTACGAACAGTAGGTATAGGAGTAAGCCCTGGATACCTAAAACCAACGACGTACTAAATAAATAGATGGATATGTTATTTTGTTTTTTCATTTATTTATTTTTTGTTTTTATCAACCACTTTCTTTATAATCATTTAGAATAGAATGATTATATCCTTTATCTACACTAATGTTGTAACATTCTACTTATGTTTCCAATACTTGACTTATAATTACTACTGTTATACAACAAAACACTCAATTTAAGCAATTTCACATGATGGTATAATATCCACATCGATATCGTAATAGCTCATTATAACATCGACAAAACGCGACCAATCTGATTGCAGGGCCAAAATCAGGTTGGTCGCGTTTTAATCAATAAAACGCGACCAACCTGATTGGCGCGCAGCTGCGCTCTCATTGGTTAGATTTTAATGGCGGCAAAATCACTGTGACAATACACGTACGCGTAAATTTAATTTAATAAATTAAAAGTTAAAATGTTACAACATTAGTGAAGATAAAGTAGTTACTATTACTCATTCATATCACTCGTTACTATTATGAAACTCGCTGCTCTAGTTTCATAAACTCACACTCGTGTTTTAATACCCTTCATTATATGACAGTTGCATATACTACTATTATCTGTTCATCAGACACTGTTTTTAACGTTAAAGCCATCAATTATGTTGTGATACAAGAAAAATCATCTAATTTCTCCTGCTTAAAAGCTCCTGTGTAATACAATATAACTTTTCTACATATGTTATACTAGCTGAGCTCGCGACTTCGTCCGCGTGGAATAGTTATTTTGGGCATCATATTATTTTTTGCAAACTACCTCTTCAGCTTTATAAATTATAGCTGTTACCCACGACTTGAACCGTTTTCGCAGCCCACGCAACGGAAGCCCTCAAAGATGACTAATTTTCCCCGTTTTTTCCACATTTCCATTGTTTCTTCGGTCTTTTTTGTTGCAGTGTGATGTTATATAGCCTAAAGCCTTCCTCGATAAATGGCCTATTCAACACAAAAAGAATTTTTCAATTCGGACCAGTAGTTCCTGAGATTAGCGCGTTCAAACAAACAAACAAACTCTTCAGCTTTATAATATTAGTATAGATAGTATCTAGCTACTATTGTCATTTTTATTTGTATAAATTAAACTTACATATTGTTAAAAACTAATTAAAAAAACTAAATACTAACAATGGAATAAAAAACTTAAACTACTTCTAAAACTAAATATAATCTAAAATGCCTGTAGTAGAAGGAAAGGTCCCCAAAATGCTGGCGGCATTATAGTATCTTAATATAAACTTAACTAGAAGCGAGTGTGGCTCAGCGGTTCCAGTGTCTGCTTTTCAGCTAGACGTACCTTGGTTCGAATCCGGCCCTACACCAATGACTTGTATTTTCAAGTTATGTGTGGATTTGCACTCGCTTAACGGTGAAGGAAAACATCGTGAGGAAACCGACATGTTTGAGGACCACAATATCCGAGGACATGTGTCTTCTGTGGAAGGACCTGGGCGCCCACCACGATGTATCTGCCCAAGAGAACTCCCCTAACGAATTACTTACTTACTTACGTTAATACATGTTAAGTACGTATTAGCTCAGAGTGGTATATTCTAATGTGTCGTGGCTTGTGATATGTAAGAATACTATGACGATTAACCGGAGACAAATTTAACGTTTCGTCCTCCCCATTGAAACGCCAATAATGTGTATGCTAATTTATTTAACGCCAATGAACATATGATGTATGCGTCAACGCATGTATGTTTAATTAATAAAATTATTTGTATACAGAATGGCAAGTTAGTTGTCTGCAAATTATGTGTTCTCTACCTAAAACCAAAGCTTCAAGGCTACGGCGAATGCTCTAATTGGATTTCCCTGCTTTTGCCGGACAAATCGATATTAATGTCGAGATTTCCGCAGTTACATGTAATACGAGATTCTTCTATTACGAATTTTACATGTATGTTACATGTATTATGTATGTATATGGGGCTAGATGGCGTTGTGTGCAATGTCCCGAAATATTTATTATTATTATTATTTATGTATTAACAAAAGAGAAGTATATTTTTTAACACGGAATAGACTACAGCCTGCCTGGTGTTAAGCACCACTGTAGTCTTATATGCACGCTTGCCTAGAAGAAACCTTTTAACTCTGGATTAGAATTTAAGTTATCTAGTACCCATGACACAGTCGATTGCTAAGTAAGGGATTAGAGGGTGCTGTGTGCCATGTCCCAAAACATTAAATTATTTATTTCATTTATTATTTACCAGCTAAGATATTCATAGTCCAAATATACAAAACTCAAAAGTGACTGACTGACTGATATAGTGATCTATCAACGCAGAGCCCTAACCACTGGACGGATTGGGCAGAAATTTGGCATGCAAGTAGATGTTATGACTTTTAAAGGGGTGCAATAGGGGATGCAAGTTTTATTTCTTAATGCGAGCGAAGCCGCGACCACCCTCTAGCAATTGAATAAACGTGAGACTGGGCTGGCGAACTCTAGCTTCGAGTGTTTTCAAACCGTTTATAATAATAATTGAAATTAAATCGCAATGGAAAGTTAGTACACACCCACAGTGAAAAGATAGCTAAATACGCCGAATTAGCTATTGAAATTAAATCGCAATGGAAAGTTAGTACAGTCAAGACTATACCCATCATTGTTTCCACAACAGGAGTAATACCACACTCGCTATTCAAAAGTCTAGAAGCACTAGATATACATAAACTTACCTTTATGGGAATTCAAAAAGCAGCCATCTTAAATACATGTCGCATAGTCCGCAAATTTCTCTCGTCAGATAACCAAGTACCCGCATGATATTTTTAGAACGGGACTAGTAAATTGATAGCAACTGATTTTGATCAACGACTTATATAAATTCCCATTAAACATTAAATAAATGTACATGACGTCACGAATTGGCAACTTTTAGAACAGGTATTCATAGCATCATTATAAATCACAATCTTTTCCAATGAAGGCCACTAAAAAACATCAATTTATCGATCCGACTAAAGGAAATAACGATTAATGGGTATTTGGTGGGTATTTCGCTATATTGTAATCTAAAATATTAAATTTTAGTACCTAGTCTTCGCTTGGCCGCAAGCTCGCGAAAATTAGTTAGGAACCCTCGGAAACGAGAGATAGATAAAAATCTATAAATATATATAATAATAATAATAAATACGTTTATTTGCAAACTTATATGGGAATATACATACAATAACTTAAAACTAGAACTAGTAGGCAACTAATTTGTGTGCTATTCAAGATATTATTGAATGTTGGAAATTTATGTCCATTCACACTAGGTATTCCTGTGTTGTGAATGGAATTTTTACTACACAATTATTTTTTTACATTATTTACAAGAAGATTTACGATTAATTTTAAGATACATTATTTACTTATGAAGCCTCTGTTATGATTTTTATTTTAATGTAGTATGTATAGTAAGGCGCAAAAAGTAGGATACTATGTGTATAAATTATGGTTAATAAAAAAAAATGTTAGAGAAAAATCCTGCCACCCAATTACCCACTCGTGGAATTTTTAGTTCTTCAAAAATAACTTTTAGTGTAACAAAATATTGTATGACGTGTAATTAAAATGTACTTATTTAAAATGTAAGCAAAACGTTAGGTTTAGTTGGTCTATATGACCTTCTCACCTATACAACCTTCTAACGCAATGTTCAATGAACCTGAATTAATTTATAACGTAGTTGAGGTACTTTGGTACAAAATACTAATCACACTAATATTATAAAAGGGGATGTCTATTAATTTTAAGTGACTGTAGCTCGGCGGCTTAAACGTCTGCTTTTCATCCTTACGCACCCTGGTTTGAATCCGGGTCTACACCAATGACTTGTTTTTCAAGATATGCGTGGATTTGCATTCGCTTAACGATGAAAGAAAACATCGTGAGGAAACCGACATGTCTGAAAACCACAATATCCGAGGACATGTGTCTTCCGTGGAAGGACCTGGGCGCCCACCACGATGTATCTGCCCAAGAAATTTACAAATTAATTGCGGGGGAGTCCCTCCCCCCCCCCCCTCAGTCATGAGAAAATACGACTCATGGAGAGAGATACATTTTTTTATGTAATTTATTGACAAATAAACACCTGAAGGAGTTTTGATTATTTTTCGTTTGAAGATGGATCAACGCCTGGGTTAACACATAAGTTACTTTTAACCCAGATTAATCAATCAATCAATACGTTTTCATTGTAACATTAGAATAAATACAAATATTACAAAGATATTATTATTATTATTTTCTAAACATTTTATAAGCGCCCCTTTTTATTATTTTGTAGTAGTTAGAATTATTATGCTTAGTATTTTCTTTCCCTTGTTTGTTTTACTTGTAATTGTAAATAAAGATTATTGAATATCACAATTGAAACATATTTTTTATACCTAAATATTTTGGGCAGCCTTATCACAACAAGTAATCTCTTCCAGGCAACTTGAACAAGACAGTATAACTTTAGATTACCGCGGGCCACGAGGCGCCGATACTAAACCAATAGTCGTGAAATTCACGAAACTCGATACATCTCTGCTTCACAATGGCAAGTTTCCTTTCTTGACAAAGTTTTAAAACAGGGCCCCAGGGGCGGTATAAACTTTGCAACGACCTTACACTGAATCGGTTCTGTGCAATTATTTTTATTTGTTTCTTCTTTTGATGGCAAAGGAATGGAGTGGAACGAGGTTATCGTCAAGCTGATTTCTTTCTTTTTTTTATTTTGAATATCGGAATCGTTTCTTAAAATCAGAACTTAACCTATCATCATCATCATCAACAGCCTAATGGGACCCACTGCAGGGCATAGGCCTCCGCCCTCTAACGCCATTACTCCCTGTCTTGCGCTGTTCTTGCCCAGATGTTTACTTTCTAATATCATCCAGCCACCGTTGCACAGGTCTTTTTTTTACTTAACCTATATGGATAATAAGGGGTTTCGTATAAAGGTAGCTAACTCTAGTGTTGAGAGTTTTCAAACTACCCTAACTACTACTGTGCTATGATTAAATCTTCTGTGATTAAAGTTCTTTATATTCAAGCAATAGAAGCATATCAAATTACAAACGGTTATGTCTTACAATTTGACGTCATCAGACCCACAGAATTATTATATTGTGTTATATATGATATAGACTAGATATATATGTACATACATCTAGCTACGGCTATTTTTATATCCACCCATTTTGTACAAAACAAACCGAAATATCTCCAACTCATTTTTGTCAATTCAATAAAACGAAGAGTCACCGCTTTTTACTTTGTGTTTCAATACAAAAACGCTGCCAAGTTGTCTGCGTAATAAATTATTTTTTAGCGTTTGGATATTTATATATACAGGGCTATTTAACACTCTAGAAACCTCGCAAGACTAGGCAATATCATATTTGACCAGATTTCTTTTAATACTTTCAGAAATTCGAAATAAATAACATTTGATGTAAACCCGCTGGCGAAATAAATGTACTACCAAGTTTTTTTTAGTTAGTACTCAAATGTCATAAACAAACTATGTTAGAATTGTGGCTACAATTCTAACATAGTTTGTTTATGACAAATTATTGATGTTTTCAGGTAGCTCTGTATATACTTTACTTCAGATAGGTATCTACTTTTGTAAATGAATTCTAACGATTTTTCTGAATAATGTCTGCGAACTTAGATATCGGACGGGAGTGACTTACGTCAATTAGTTTATATGAAACTGCTTTTGCCAATTAATTAGAAACCTTAGTTTGCTTTTATTAAACATTTTTCTTATATTTCTGAGTAGTTTAATGCTTCAAAAATACGTATTGGAAAAAGCGATGTAAATCACTATCACTATACTTATTAATTTGAGTCAACGGCTGATCCGTAAATCATTCTTTCTTTTTTTACTTTCATTTCCACAATATTGAAAGAAATTATAAAATACTTTGATTACTCGTTGAATCAATTTTATAAGTAAGACATCAAATAATAAAATAAATCATTATCATACCAAGAAACATGACGTAGTAGTGGCACGCCCAATTATTCTGTAAACACTGTTTTTCCGTCACATATTACTATTATTTTACACACTATTTTCAATTTTACGTCGCCAATTTAACCGCCCGGTATTTTCTAGGTCCTTTTTTTCACGATGTCGGTATTCAGATTTCGTTTCGTGATACGATTAAGTCGCCGGCGTTTTTTGACTGTTAGTCGAGACGTTATATTGCAAGTGTATGTAGTTTTCACGAGATATATGTCCCCGGTTGTGAGTGCAACGTGTGTGGTTGGTTGCGTCGCGGCGGGCACTGGGCGGGCGGCGCTGAGGCAGGGCGGGCGTGCGCGCCGGCCCGGACCGCTGTGTCGACTAGTGTAGGGCTTCGCCCGACTCCCGCTAGGGCGGCCCGCTCGATACCGCCGCCCAACCCTCCCACGTTGCAAAATCATTTTTACAAAATTCAACTATTGCTAAACACTTAGTCGTTCATTAATGTGAGTTGTTGCTAAAATTACTTTAATGAACACGCGCCGGTGCAAAGGTTACTTTCAAGGTTAACGTCTGCCTGACAGAGATCACTAGCGATAAGGCCGTCCCTGTCAGTGCACTACATAAAAGTATTTTTACATATTACTGTCATGTATGGATATATCCATGCGTACATTATTTATTACAGTCATATTGAACAGGGATGAATTTTCAATTTTTATTTGACATGTTCTTTTATTTATACCATGACAGTCATACTTCAATACTACAATAAAAGGAATTACAATTAATCTAAAGAAGAAATATACATACTTAATGTCAAAATTACGCCTTTATAATTTTAATGTGATTTGATTTGATTATGGCAAACATAAAGATAATAAATAAAATAAAAAAGTATTTATTTCTACTACTATTCACAGATATCACACATAACAATAAAGAAAACTTAAACATAAAGATAAACATACAGATAAATTAATCATTGATTACTGTACAGGAAATTTTAATTTCTTGAAATGATAAGGTCTAATGACGTGTAATTCCTTTCCAGGCACCCACATGAGTTTGTTTTCACTGAAAGAGAACAATAAATAATAACTATCTACGCAAACCCATTATTCTGTCGGCAGTTTACTCTTCGAGTTATTTTTAACCTTGTTTTGGGGTTCTTTAGCAAAACGATCTACGGAAACCACATTATTGTTTGTGTTGAATCGAGTATGTTTTTTTAATTAAAATATTCACAAAAATTGAGTTCTTAGTATCTAGTAAGTAGGTAATTGCTGTCGTAGTAAGTTAAATCGAATTATTTTAGTGCTGTTAAGCTGTATATTTTGTACATTTTGTTCACATTTCACATTAATTTTATATCGGGAAAAGTTTGTGAATTGTGTGTCTCCGATTTGATGATATTTTTAATGGAATTACTTTTTAACGAACTTTTGCGTTCATCATCATCATCCGCAGCCGGTTTTTTCCCACTGCTGGGTATAGACCTCTCTCTCTTTATATGCCAATAGACTCGGTCCTGTACCAGGGTTCGACCGCAACAGATACTACATATTTGTATTCTTTATATTTTCGTTACTTGTAAAACAAAATATGCTTTATAAATAAACGCAATAAGTAAAAGAAATAACACGTACACATTTTTTGTATGGTACTTTTGTGATTCGGAACCCTTAGTAATCTCTTCTTACTAGCACAGGCCTGATATTTTTTTAAGTGTGATATTCTCCAGGTTTCTAATAAGTTATAACCTCCACTGGTGGTAATTGCCACATGTTAGCCGAAGGCGCGGGTTGTAAGCGAGTTAATCAAAAGTTTATTTATTTTCGTAAATCTATTTTGGCTTCGCACTAACGGTATTATTTATTCGAGCGACGGAAATCGTAAATAGCGACAGTTTTCTAAATATAGGGCCGTGTATTAACTGAGCGTGTGGTTTTTGTTGTCAAATAGTTATAATGGGGTTTATTTTAGGAGTGTGTTTTATATTTAGATCCTCCAAATTCGTGATGATTATAATGTTTTTAAGAATGTTTTACTAGTGGATGGGCGTGGCTTTGCCTATGTTATGTCAGGATAAGAAGTTGACCATTTTATTGAGATTTTGTACTGTGCATGGCATAAATGTATGTAGGTAGGTACATATGTACGTTTGAATGAGATTAGCTTTCCTTAGTGTTGAAATATCATGCCACCTAAGGGTCCACTAAAACCCACTAAAACATTAAAAGACCAACACCATTGGAGGTTAGTTACTTATCATTTGTCTTACAACCTCAACAAAACTCATCAGTTATAAAGGCAAACTTGTATTACTTATACAAATTTAAAACTCAATTTTATATGACAGTAATTGACCCATAGCTTAGGAGATATTATTCGATCTATATCATAATTTAGACCCGAATGTTGTAACCTAGTCTAAGTTTATATTTAAACAAATGAACACCCGCGACTTCGCTCGCATTATTATAGGATAAAAAGTAGCCTATGACACTCCTAAGATCACATACTACCTACATACCAGAAATCATGAGGATCCGTTCAGCCGTTTTGTGTTATGAGCGTTTAAATAAACAGACAAACAGACAAAATTTCGAAAGACTTCTGAAACGTGTCCTGTTATGGATTTTAAATATACCCTAACTATTTTTTTTCTAATAACTTCTATGTTGAGATTTTTGACCCCCTTCAGCTTTATTATTATGTACAAATGACTTAATTATTGACTTATTTAGTTAGTAGTCAATAACTACAGTAATTACTGCGGCTGAAAAAAAAACACAAATCACAAGTTGAAAACGTACACGCGACATGTGGCGATGATGGGCGTAGACCGTCTACGAAAAATATGTCGTAGCGACCCGTACCCCGTAGCGGCGTAGCGACGTAGCACGTGTCAAGTGCTTAGAGATGGCAATAATTTCATGTTTGCGTCAGTGGAGTTGTACGTGAGTGTGTATGCTATGCCTACATAGTATATACACATCTATAGTTAGATATACCTACATGCATACATACATGTATAGGTATACAATACATACACATATGTACATACAGGTTTTTTCCTCAATGTACCTGAATAAAGCTGGCACAAAATTGAAGCCCAGCAGTGGGACGAAACCTGCTATAGATAATAATGATGTACTTATGAGTTAAATAAAGATTAAGTATTACGTACGCTAAGTTATTAAATTCAAAACTCAGATTGCTGTTGCAACTCCACTTCGCGAGGTATTTATCATCAGGCATGTACTTCTTCACCCCTTCATTGAAAATAAAAAGATTAAGAAGTAAATCACAGGAATCTGTACTGTGTGTAGTAATTTCTTATTATATTACGCCAGAATAAACTTACAAGCGTATCTTATGAAATTTTGGTGATCAAACGAACCGAGCATTACAAACCTTTTCATAATATTACTAAGAATTTAAACGCTTACCGTATGTTAATTTTAATTAGTTCTCAACAAGGCTTTAAAGGGCATAAGGGACCGGAAGTTGAATATTGGGAACCTTCGTCAGTGTCAGCAGCCTTGGGCATAGCTTTACATTATTACATTTTAAGGAAGGTGTTTTGGATGCGTGTAATAAAGGTAGGTAAGTAAAAGACACTACACAAGACCGACACTAATGGCACCTAGGGGAGGAGGCCTATACCCAGCAGTGGTTCGACAAGGGCTGAAGATGATGATGATGAAGTAAAAGTCAGTCGTGAAGCAGCAATAAATAAAAAAGGCTGCAATATGTCAATTTGCAGTAATTAAGTGTCGCACGATGTGGTATGTGTATGTTCATTGTACGTACCGCTGAGTTGTGGAACTCCCTGCCTGACTGCCTGTTCCCCACGAACTATAATCCAGCGAACTTTAAAGCGAGAGTGAACCGGTTCTTATTGGGTAAGCACGATCTATCTCAGGCCATAGCTATTGCTTACCATCAGGCACGAATAATACCAAAAACTTTTTACATGTCTTGAAAATTTTCAATATTAACAGCTGTTCCTTATATTCAGCAACAATGTGAACGCAGAAACAATCTATACGTATAATAACATAATTTTGACTGGTCTGTTAGCTTAGTTGGTAGTGGCTCTGCCTTCTAATCTAGGGGTTGCGGGTTCGATTCCCGCGTGACACAAGTATTTATGAAATTTAAAATTTATAACTACTTGTGATGAGTCTGGTCGTTTGTATGTATAATAAGTATGTATTTACAAAAGAAAAGTATATAAGTATTATATCCGTTATCTAGTACCCACGACACAAGCGTTTGCTTAGTGTGGGGCTAGATGGCGCTGTGTGCAATGTCCCGGAATATTTATTTTTATTTTAATAAAGCTGAAGAGTGTCAAAAATCTGAACATTGAAGATATTAGACAAAAAATGTTTGGGTATACTTTAAATCAATAACTGAACACGTTTCAGCAGTTTTTAGAAATTTTGTCTGTTTATTTAAAATCTCATAACACAAAAACGGCTTAACGGATCATCATGATTTTTGGTATGTAGATAGTATGAGGTCTTAAAAGTGTCATTAGTTACTTTTTATCTCAAAATAATGCGAGCGAAGCCGCGGGCGTTCACTAGTTATACATAACTTACTCAATACTTAAACCTAAAATTTTAGTTTGTAACCCTGAAATTAAATGGAAAGGCCATTTACATATCAATTAACTTTTTTTTAAATTCCAATAAAATGTGTTTCATACATTCAGCATTTAAAATATTTATAATATGTTATTATATTGAGCTAATAAGAGGTCTCTAATATGAAATTCCGCTTCAATGTCAAGAAGTCAGCCACGATACGTTATACAAGCTTACTGGTAGAAATACTTTATCTTTATGTTATACTAGCTGTGCCTGCGACTTCGTCCGCGTGGAATTGGGCATTAATTCTTTCATACATATATTTTTTTGATATAAATAAATATTTCATGACATATCACACAGCGCCATCTAGCCTCATACTAAGCTTACGCTTGTATCATGGGTACTAGATAACGGATATTATATAATATAATACACATATAATTAATATCTTGAACAGTTTTCGCAGCGCACGCAACGGAAGCCCTCAAAGATGAATAATTTTCCCCGTTTTTTCCACATTTTCCATTGTTTCTTCGCTCCTATTAGTTGCAGCGTGATGTTATATAGCCTAAGGCCTTCTTCGATAACTGGTCTATCCAACACAAAAACAATTTTTCAATTCGCACCAGTAGTTCATGAGATTAGCGCGTTCAAACAAACAAACAAACTGTTCAGCTTTATAATATTAGTATAGATCAGCAAATTTAAATGTCAAAATTTCTATTAAGGTCCGAGAAAAAAGCAAAAGTCTATTCCGTGTCAAAAAAAACTGTCTGTTCTTCTTCTTATCGAACGAGAGTGGCCAACTCTGGAGTTGAGAGTTTACAGAGCCAAGTTTTTATTTTACTGGCTGTTTTAATAGCCAGATACGCTTAGCCACCGAATTCCAGGCACCAGCAAAGTTCTAGATTCAGTCCCAAGTAACTCTGTAGAGTAATGAGTTTACGTACTCACATCAAAGCTCGAAGCGGGGTATTTGTACAACGTTAATTAGCTACGAATCCTGTACAAGCGCTTTTGAATGTTAGATTGCTGAGTCAAATAGAAAATTTGTTGTTTTATACATACAATATATGTAGGTAAATAAATATATATATACAATATATTACATACATACAATATATGTACAATATATATACATACAATATATGTAGGTAAATAAATATATTGTACTTGAAACTCTGGAGAAATATGTAGTGTTAAATTAAAGTTGACAGTGGTGAAGCCATTATATAAAAAGGAAGACAGAGAAAACATAAGTAACTATCACAGAACAACGATCGGGCCACATCGCCCCCGCGCGCGCCCCCCCATAGAAGCGAAATGACTAATAATACGTGGTTCTCGTTTGGACCAGTAAACATGCCAACCTAACCTACGACAGCGCTTGTCAGTTTGTTGTCGAACAAAGTCCGAGCGAGAGAGAGTTTTCGGTCGTTTTACTCGGTTTTACAGCATGATAAACTATTAAATATGTCCTGGTGTCAAGTTAAAAATTGTAAGAACAAGTTCCAGTTTTACCGGCGTGAAATACCATCGGTAAGTAGTAAAATTTCGTAATTTTAATAAATAAAACTTTTGACATTTTGAATGGCATTAACACATTCGTTGTCATGACGACGCTACTTCTCGATAGCTAAGTGATGTGTAAATGGAACCTAGCAAATTATCGATAATCGATATAATGTATATGATGTTTCTGGATTTGTATGGAAATGTTTCTGGATTACGGTTTTTATTTAACACATACTTAATTTACATTTTCCAAAAAATCCAGTGTTAAAAAATAAATGGATATTGGCGACCGGTAGATACAACTGGTTTCTTCATAAAAATGCCAGAATATGCTCCAGTCATTTTGAAGATGATTTGATAATTAAATAAAATAGATAAAAATAAATTTGCTATAGTGATAGTTTCAGTCCCCGGTAAGGACATAGGATAGTTTTTATCCAATTTTATTTTTTATCCACGGGATAAAAATGTTTTTACAACAGATAACACCGCGGGCCATAGCTAGTTAACTATAATTTGTACTTAAATAATATAGTTATACTAAAGACATATATTTCCATCTTCGAAGTAAATGTGTAAATAATCGATAAAAAAATATCGACATTGCACAGCCGATGAAGTTGAAGCGTACTGTGTACATGAACATCTCGTGCGTCGTAGTGTGCGTGCCGAAAGTGTGTTAGTTTTAGTAAATGGTGACACTTGTTTTGTATCGAATAAAGAAAGAATTCGCCTCTAGTCACAGGGCGACAAGCATGGACTTCAAAGCTCTGTGGTAACTATAGACCTGTGGCTCTAGTCCCAGTCTTTTCGAAGGTATTTGAGAAATATATTCACTCCAGTATCTACAATTACTTAGAAAAATACAATATATTAATTGACGAACAGCTCGGTTTCAGGAAAAACAAATCAATTAATCTTGCTATATATAGATTTTTAGAAAACATTATATCAGGGTGTGAAAAGAGGGTATCTGTAGTTGCTTTATTTATGGATTTGACTAAAGCTTTCGATTTTGTGGACCATAAAATTTTAATAAACAAACTAGAAACTTACGGTATCAGAGGTAACGTCTTAGCTCTCATAGAGTCCTATCTTAGTGACCGATTTCAAAGAACACAAATAATTCAAGTTTGTCCTAAATCTAAAACAGAAATGAAGTATACTTCTGATGACAGTAGAGTTAAATGTGGTGTACCGCAAGGAAGCGTATTGGGACCATTACTTTTTATCTTGTACATAAATGACATGCCAAGCGCTATAAAACAACCTATGGTACTATTCGTTGACGATAGTACGGGTATATTTGTAGGAAATAAAAATGAACGTCCTGAAGAGGAAATAAACTTAGCTTTAACACATACTTATTATACACACAAACGACCAGACTACTAGTATTTCATATTTATCAATCTTCCCACCAAATGTTATTAAAATCAAAACAGCTGTTAGATGAGGAGTTTTTATCCAAATTAATTCAGATAATTGAGTGTACTTCGCAAAAAGATACCTACATAATCTTTCAAAAACAATAAATAAAACGATGTCATAACAATTACAAGTCTGACGTCATTGCACACAAAATGTACCACATTTAGGTGTACAGCAAATGTCCTTTGCATTAACAGAAACATAATCGACAACTAATGTGCGGGGTTTATCAAACAATCAACTCATGTGCTTGGACATACAAATTAATTACTGTTAAAAACCACCCTTCACAAAAGTCAAAACAAAATCAACCTTAGTAACAAAGAAATAAGGATGTGAAAATGTGAATATAAAGCTTTTCCCTTGTTTTGAACCTATAAATAATTCAGTGTATAGAAACGAAACTGGGCCAAAAAATAAAATCCCACGAAATAGCCAACCGCCGCTGCTTTGGTTCAGTTTGTCGTTTAACCCTAATGCGGACCAACTGCGACCAAGCAAAGGGTAAAAAAAATCGGTAATATCCGACATCATCAACCACGAGCAAGCCTCGTGTGCGAGTGGTGTATAGAGAGACACATGCAGGCATATGATGCGAAACGTCGAGTTTATCTCGTATAAAAATAAATAAAACAAATATTACGGGACATTGCACACATCGCCATCTAGCCCCACACTAAGCAAACGCTTGTGTCTTGGGTACTAGATAACGGATATAATATAGAAACTACAAAATCAAGCCGTGTAATTTGTTAACTGCAACTGTCTAAATACGTGCCACAGGTAACAAAAAACTTGTTTTCTATCTGTTACATTTGGATGCTTATAGGAATTTCTCGTATTTCCTCATGACTGAGGGTCGTGACTCCCCCACAGAATTAATTCGTTAGGGGAGTTTTCATGGACATCGTGGTGGGCGCCCTGGTCCTTCGACGAAAGACACATGTCCTCGGATATTGTGGTCCTCAAACATATCGGTTTCCTCACGATGTTTACCTTCGCCGCTAAGCGAAATGTGGAATCATTTTCGACGCGACATTTGTCAGGTAACAGTTCTCCAACCAATTATTCATAGTATTGAACGTACATATGTTATGACGTCATTTCTCAATTGGCGTCAGCCGTGTGTAATTTGAGCATGATTATAGTACTTTAAGTCTATAAACCATTGCTTTAAATGCCGGGTGTTGGATTATGGTGTTTATTGAAAAATATATAAATAAGAAGCGCCCGTAGCTCAGCTGGCCGCGGCAATCGCGTGCGATTACCAATGTTAAGCAATGGTTGGTGCGGTCAGTCTTCGGACGGGTGACCAAAAAGTAACATTCCATTCTGGGCGCTTCCGTGGGTCGGATGACACGTTAAATTGTAGGTCCCGGCTGTTCGTCATAGTACGGCAGTCGTTAAGCTATGTCAGAAGCCCTTAAGGCGGCTCGACACCAGAGTTGGCCACTCTCATTCGATAAGAACAATTACTACTTTGTCTACTTACTTACTGTATACTAAAGATTCCATATAACATAAACATTCCAAAATCACGCTAATTATCATGTCAAAAGTCAAATTGAATAATTAGCTGAATACAGATGAGAGTATAATATATTGTGATCAATGATCATTGTTCTAACCAAATTCAAACGGATTTGTATTAGCTGACATGTACTCGTATATTTTGATTGATGAAGACGTTGTTAAGTAGCAGGAAGTTGTGTGTTTCGTAGTTTATGATTACCTATAGAGCTAGGCCGGTGTTTTAATCTATACATATAATAAAGCTGAAGAGGATCGCAAGTCTGAACAATGAAGATATTTAAAAAAAATGTGTGTATGATAAACACAGAATCATACAAGTATGTTTGTTACTCCTTCACGCCGCAGTGTCAGATCATGATTTTGATACATACGCATCTGAAAGTTGATAAACGAGTTATCCTACCAACGAAAGGGCCAAATGTAAACCAGTCATGTTTCATTTTTGTACCGTATTTCTTTCAGTATTTCTAGCACGCTTTTGTTATAGCAACATGACATTTTTTGTTACATTTTCGTAAAAAAAAATTATAGTGAAAATTTTCCTAAAAAAAATAGAAGTTGCAAAAAATCCCTAAAACACGACATGCAATTCAAACAATTCAAAGTAAATCTAGATTTAGCATTAGAATTTAGGCCACCTCGAAAATAACATTCATTTAAGCAAGTTAAAGTATTTAAGTGGAAGCAGGTTAAAATCATGCAAAATTTCTGCACAGTAAAACATAAAGAATTTGCATGTGAATTTTAATTTGTAGAGTTTCGAGTAGCGTGTCACACGAGGACGGTAAGTACCTACTGCAGGAGTAATGTGCTAGCATTGATATAAAACACAACATACGTTACAGTCTATGTATGAGTATTTTCTTTAAATTAATTATTTGATAAAAATAGATAAAAGATAACAAAATAATGAAAAATAATAAAAAAAATGGAATGCCACTTTTTTAGCACCCATCTACGGACTGATTGCGTCCAACTGCTGTACAACTATTTAGTGTGCATGTTGTGTGCAAAACATTGATGATTTATAGAAAACTAGCGTTCCCGACAGACTTCGTCCTGTCTGTTGACTCTTTTATACTTAAAATATTGGTTTGTAGTACATGCTATGTATCAGAGATGGCGCTGTATGTGAAAAATGATTTTCCCTGTTTTCCCGCTTTTCTGTTGAATTTTTTCCTGAATTTTCTTTGCTATAAACCTCACGGAGCCCGAGACCATTCCAACGAATGCAAAACCGTGCTGGTGTTATAGCGTCAGGAAGGAAAACCCGACTTATTTTAATATAGTAAGATAAATATTGCGACTGTTGTCGCAGAAAATCTGACTCGTATAGGACACTCGACCATAGTCGATATAAGAATAAGAAAATCACCTTATAGCATATTATGGCTTTACAGATAAGTTCTTCACATCAATTGAAAAACCTATTAAACCTACTACACTATCCATATAAACCAGTCCGGGTGCTTCGACCGCAGCACGGCAGCGATGCTATCTACTAAAGCCGCACGCGACCACTGCTGCATTCACTACTGCTATACCTAGTAAATGTAATACAACTTTTTGCACTACTATATATACGTACAGGATTTATAATGCTGTGGTTTTTACTGTTTGATGTGAGAGAATGTTTGTCTATTTATTAGTTTTACGCCGCATAGGAACGACAGAGGTAGAATAGTGCCCAAAAATAGCATACATAGATTGATAAATCTCTCTCTTTGAGTCATGTACTCATTACTGAGGGTCGTGACTCCCCCGCAGAATTATTTTTTTACGGGAGTTCTCTTGTGCAGATACATTGTCGTGGGCGCCTATGTCTACGGAAGACACATGTCTTCGGTTGTTGTGCTCCACAAACAATTCGTTTTCCAGTGTTTTCCTTCACCATTGAGCTAGTTCAAATCCACACAAAACTTGAAAAACAAGTAATGAGCGAATTTCCGGTACCAAAGTAAGATTAGTAACAAATATTAGTTAGAGATGGCGCCACCCAAGCGTTCTGGATTTTGGCCTCTCTTGATTAATAAGAGGAGCCAAAATCCGGCGCGCTTGAATGGGTACGTCCGGATTTGAACCAGGGTGCGTTAGGATGAAAAGCAGACGCTTTAACCGCCACGCCACACTCACTTAAATACATAAATAATTAGATATAATAATGAGATTAGATCTTTGTAACGTTTATGAAAAATATCAGGGATAGTTAATTAGATAAACATTAACCAAATGATAATTTACTGTTACACTAAAAATGAAACCACATGCAACAAACTTCCCTACCCGCGTAGTAAAATTTACCACAACTTTTTGCACAACTGTAAATACAGGATTTATAACTGTGTGGTTGTGCCGCCCTATCGCGGTTTCCACCGATTCATCACATTACCTAATATACAAACAAAAGTTTGTGTGTATGTGAGTTTATTAGTATTTTACATTCGGTCATATTTAAATTTAAATAAAAACCCCTTTCTTTCTATTACAACCATAAAAAAATTGCATAATATCAGGTAAATCCTATAATAATATTAATATTTTTTTATCATATTTAGGTACTTCAAAATGACCCAATTTTAATGAAACTTGTCTTGGTGAAGCTTATATACTTTATCTACACTAATGTTGTAACATTCTACTTATGTTTCCAATACTTGACTTATAACTACTACTGTTATAGCGCAGACAACAAAACACTCAATTTAAGCAATTTCACATGATGATATAATATCCACATCGATATCGTAATATCTCATTATAACATCAATAAAACGCGACCAACCTGATTGCAGGGCTAATCAGGTTGGTCGCGTTTTATTGATGCGCGCAGCTCTGCGCTCTCATTGGTTAGATTTTAATGGCGGCAAAATCACTGTGACAATACACGTACGCGTGAATTTAATTTAATAAATTAAAAGTTAAAAATGGACTGCGAATTAGTGAAGATAAAGTAGTGTATGCAACTGCATATAACACGGGTATTAAAACACTCGTTACTATTATGAAACTCGCTGCTCTAGTTTCATAAACTCACACTCGTGTTTTAATACCCTTCATTATATGACAGTTGCATATACTATGTACTATTATATTACGGATAAGTATTGCTTATCCCGAATTAACACTGTATTGCAGACTTCAGCTTGCTCATTTCTATTACAACGTAAAAACATGCTTTGTTTTATTTCACTTTACATGACATAGAAAAGTCTTTATGATTTTTGACATGACCAATTTAGTCTCTGTTATTATGTACATACAATACTTTTTAAATGCAAAAATGGCTTTTGCTACACAATGAATTGCATCACTTAAATCAACGGAATGAACATTTTATATTCTCGTTAGATTCAAATACAAAGTTAGGCAAGTATAATCAAATTCAAAATTCAAATTGTTTATTTAAGTAAAAATCTTATTACATGTTCACTGCACTCCACACTAGAATAACCTGTGTTGTGAAGTGCAGGCTCTTCCTTTCAAAGTAGAAGTCGAAATCGAAGAAGCCACTTTTTTAGTTACCAAAATATGCAGCCATATCCACGGCTTGCAGCTAGTAAGTACTTTATAAATTCCACATTACATTTACAGCATTGTTCCTGTATTCATACGAGTACGGCCGTTGTTTCCCGTCAAGTGTTTTATGTCGCATGCTATTTAAATAAATTGAAAGGGACGCATGCGTTACCAAGTTATTTATTCGACTGTTATAGCGGAGTTATTTCGCCTGATTTAAATATTGCTGCAATACAATAACGAGATATTAGGTCACATATGAATAAAAAATATGAAAAATCCTGGACATAAAAATAGACTTATGACTAATCTATCTTTTCATAGCTATGGAAAAAGATAGAGAAAAAATCTGGTCGCCAAATTCGATCAAAAAGTCAATCAAGGCCTCGCTCGTTATGTCGAGATAAGAAGTAGCATATTATATTTTAACTTCGATTGTAACTTCTAAAGGTCTAGTTCTAAAGTCTTTCCTACTAGTACAACCATCTTAAATTCCTGGAGCGATTTAAAAAGTGAATTGTACACTTCATTATGTGTCTTATCTTACTAACATAATTAGAAATTAGGTTCAAATATTTTTGTATGGTTGTAAAATGTAGTCCTACCTTCTTTCCAGATGGACGGCAGCACGCACCCATGCAAGACAGAGCAGTGCGGCGGCGGCGTCGCTCGCAACATGGCGGAGGCGCTGTGGAGGCTGCAAGGAGGACGCACTCGCTTTCTCACTGCTGTGGGAGATGATGCTGATGGGAGATACCTGGCTGGTATCGCTCCGGGACTTATGCTAGATGGTATGGCAAATAAACGAAATCAAATAATCACGTGATAGAACATGGCGACCGGCCGCCATCTTGTTTGCTGGTAAACAAGATGGTGGCGGGTCGCCATGTTCTATCACAGCTGATTTCGAATTTCGATCATTATAATGTACCTACGCAGTTGCGTAGCCGCTGGCATATTTGTGCTGCGTCAGTCGTCATGGGTAGGTAGTACTCGGTGAATATAGATAACAATAACGTCTCTCAAGACATTTTTTCGTAAAGCGGAAAAGGATAAATACCTAGAGTCACTATCCAAGCTCAATTTGTTAACTATAATGCAACACATACCACACTTAATCAAACCCCCAAACTAAACTAACTAAACTATGGTCAAGCAAGTGCAAACCCGTCTTAGTTAAAAAAACCTTTGATTCTAAGCAATCGTTATAAACGAATACACACTAACCTAAAAACTTCTCAAGAATCTAATCAGAACTCCTTAGTTAGCTTCCTAATCAGCCTCCTTGCAGTTCGGCCGTGAGAACGCACCTTCATAAATTGGCTTACTACGCACGTACCGCGTAAAACACCTACAACCTACAACGCGCCCAATCGAAGGAGTATTAAACCCACGTTGTTGACCTGGAAACGAGAATCGGACTCTTAACATATCTCGAGCTATAGACGACTCATTATAGCGAAAATTTTGTATAAAATGTGTAAGTTAAATATAAATATCACCTTATAGATCTGAATGCCAGTGCTGATGCCATATATTAGGTCCTTACATATGAAATTGGCGTTTTGTATGGGAGGAACAAAGAGTCGAATATTTTTTAATGTAATATATTTAATTAATCAAAGTATGAACCATTGTTTTCTATGCACTTTTGCCATCTTATAGGTATTTCATTGATTCCTTTACATAAAAAACCAGTCGAACGGGAATCAATAAAATCTTTGAAGGCGATTTGGACTGCCCCATCGGAGTTGAATTTTTTCCCTTGCAAGAAATTATCCAAATTTCGAAAAAAAATGGTAATTTGTTGGAGCAAGGTCCGGGGAGTACGGAGGATGTCTTAGACATTCCAATTGAAGCTCTTCTAATTTGGTAGTCTCATGCAACACGACCGCCATACACATCATTCACCCTTCGAGTCGTTTCCGCAGCACTAGTGCCACGGCGGAACTCGTGCTCGTAAATAATACGATATTTTAAGTTTTCCATTTTGTAAAAAGAGTGACGCAAACAGAAAAAACAGAAGAAAAAAAACAAATGCATGACGTTTATCGAAGCACAAATACATGAGTAAATAGCTGTACAAATTTGAATTTGGAATTCCTCACCAAAGAGGAGAAATTCGCGATTAAAGTGGCCAGTACGAAAAACGCCAATTTCATATGTAAGGACCTAATTATTTACGTCACAATCACACCACGTGACCAAACATCAGCCAGTATTACGCATGAGCGGAAATTATAAGCGAATCAGCGGGTAGTCGGATTATATAATTCAAATACTGTGTTTCGCGACTTGTTTGATTATATCTGGAGGCTTGTAAGTTTAAAATAAGGGAATAAGTGTATATTGCAACACATTAAAATTTGTTTACAAAAGCTTCATGGATAATGTTGTACACTGACTCAGAGCATAGTCAATTTAGGAGTCTCTGACATAATTTGTCTAAGCCAACTCTTAACAAAATTGGCCCTCAAATTGGCCGAACAAAGAATAGCCCTAAGACCCTAAAAGTGTCGTAAGTAGGTGGGCAGCCGTATTTCACATTTACGAGTGCTTTAACGGTTTCAGGATGCATCGTAAAAAACTCGCGCACCGCTACCTACGCCGCGGTGCTGGACCCGAGAGGCGAGTGCTTGCTGGGGCTGGGGGATATGGAGCTGCATACACATATCTCTGTTGAAATGGTACATGGACCTTAAGATAACTTCCGCGGAGGAAATGCATTTACGCATCCCCGTATGTCGAGCTCGGAGCTAATGACACTCCACAACCGACTAAAACCTACCACGATGTCCCTTCGTCTCGGATAAGGCGGGTTTTGCGGGCAAGAGAGCAATACTCCTCCGAAATTCTCGCCCAAGATAAACTTCCTCCTCCTCTGCGAGTCGTATTCCTCAGTATTGAGTGGAGCGTGGCTCTCCCGCAGAATTGATTCATAGGGGAATAGGTGATCCTTCAACAGAAGATACCTGTTTGTGAATTTTGTGAATCTCAAAAATGTCTGTTTCCTTCCTTGCATAGTTTTCGTTCATCGCTAAGCAACTGCAAGTAAAACGTGGTTAAAAGACACGCTACGTAAACCTTTCAGATTTGCAACTGAAATCGTGGTAGATAAGTATTTTGAGATAATTTTTTACCTATTATTTCACTATTTCGGAATCTTTTATGAATAAATAGGTACATAGGTAATATAG
This sequence comes from Macaria liturata, assembly GCA_964023185.1. Taxonomy (NCBI): domain Eukaryota; kingdom Metazoa; phylum Arthropoda; class Insecta; order Lepidoptera; family Geometridae; genus Macaria; species Macaria liturata. Next base: position 8,766,227 of record OZ026829.1, read on the forward strand.
GTAACCTAACAGTTACAACCAGTAAACCCCAAGTAGTCCACGTAGCCATACGATCAAATATTCACCGCATTGCTAGGGAGTACGGGTTACGTTACTTTTATTGCCTGCAATTCTTTTTACAGCCGTAATTCCTTTTTAAAACCTCACAAAATTACCTACCGTACCTTTTTAACACACAACAGAAATAAAAAGGTTCTTGTAAAAGGGAAACATTTGTATGATATATCGCTACCATATGGGAAAGCAACGACTGAATAGGCTAAAAGTCTAAATACCTATTTCATTTTTTATTAACTGTACTTACCATAAAGTTGTGGAACTCCCTGCCTGACTCCACGCACTATAATCCAGCGATCTTCAAAGCGAGAGTGAATCGGTTCTTATCGGGTAAGCACGCTCCATCTAAGTCCATTTTTGCTTACCATCAGGCAAAGTATAGTCAAGAGCAAACCCGTTCTAGTTTAAAAAGTCGACATTAATTTTAATGCCTAATCGCTTTAAATTTTATAGAACGCATCTATAACTTTGTGCAAGCTTTGAAGATGGCTTGGCGTCTCTCTTTGTACCTACGCTGGTACAAGGATTTCTTGCTAGCAGGGTATATGATTAAATTCGTAAAAGGTTTAGACTAAAAAAAACTCTAACTTTAGTGATGATGATGATTAAAACACATCACATCTCACTAAAATTATAATGGCGGAAGTTTGTGCGTGAGTGTGTATATTTCTACTCTGGGCTAACACATAAGCTATTTTAATCCCGGTAAATATAATCTGTTTCCAGGTAAACATACATCTAGATGTGTTAGAGCAAGCCCCGCTGGTGGTAATAGATGGGAATGTACCGCAGGCCACCATGGATCATGTGCTACAACTCTGCAATACTATGAACAAACCAGGTAAGATTTCATTTTATGTCTCTATTCTTGTTTCCTAGCCGGCAAAGACGAAAAACGTTGTGTGCTTACCAAGAAGAAACTAGTTCATGAGGATTTTTGCTGGCTCGTTCAAGCCTAGACTATAATGATAGCTAGCCGTTAGGCGAAGTATGGCTAAGAGCAAACCCATTATACGTTTAAAAAAACTGTTTCTTCTTAACAAGAGCGGTACAAAGTCCGGTTGTGGATGCCGACTGTGGTAATCTCTCTATATATATAAGTATATGTTACGGCTAATACCCGAAGTGCGGCTACACCTAGTTTTAGCCGGCTAGAACTAGGTGTAGCCACTTAGTCTTGGTTAAACCTAGTACGAGCCGATTGTTTTCGGGTAAAACTAGGTCTCAAGTCCTGTTGTAGTGCAAGTGTTGGACTCGAAGTCACTTGTCTGTGACAGAAGGTAGATTAGGTTCGTTAGGTTGCTTTCTACCACGCACATGCGACGACGAGCGAAGCGAGGAGGAGCCAACTTCTTTCAAGACATGTCTCGATTCGGGGTTTAACCAAGACTAAGTGGCTACACCTAGTTCTAACCGGCTAAAACTAGGTGTAGCCACACTTCGGGTATTAGCCGTAACATATACATATAATTAAGCTGAAGAGGGTCGAAAATGTGAACATTGAACATATTTAAAAAAATGTTTGGAGATACTTACACAGAACACGTTCCAACAATTTATAGAATTTTTGCCTGTTTATCTATGTCTGTTTATTTAAACGCTCGATTTTTGGTATGTAGGTAGTATGAGGTCCCGGAAGTGTCATAGGCTACTTTTTATCCCGAAATAACGCGAGCGAAGCCGCGGGCGTCTACTTGTTAATAGCAACACTATAAATTTCAAGCACTTAATTTTTTTAATCATAAAAACTTAACAGTTAAATATAACGTACGTAACATTAACGTACTTATATTCAGGTTACGTAAAGAATAAGAACGTATATATTAATTAATTATACCTAAAGAATAAAACTTCAGTTTACTAAAATAATGCATGATTTATTCAACTCAGTACAAGACACTTACAATATAATGGCGATGTATAATTGGACGGACCGTGGGAATTTAAAACTTAAAATAACCTAAATAAAGATCAATATTAGTAATCATCTGCCTTACAAAAACACAATGATCAAACATTTGCTTATGTTAAGAATTGATTTATTTAATTCTAAAATCAGGGATCTCAAATATTGAGTTAATATTTTCTTATAGGTAAGCGTGTCACACCCTAGGCTGCAGCAATGCTTAACATCAAGCAGGCTGTAGTCAAACGCGAATTTATCTCAAGTAAAAAAACCTTTAGTAATTATTCTGTAAATTAAGTATTTAGCTAATTTTTCGATTGACCAAATGTTTGATGATTGTTAAAACTTTAAGTAAGACGCTAAAGTTATAATGGGTAGGTAAGTCATTTGGATAATGAACTTAAATAATAAGTACCTTATTAAAACACATACATAAAACTTAATATATAACTAAAATTAGTAAAGTACTGGTTTTTTTTGGAAATATATTTCTAGAGATTCAGTACAGTCTTTTTGTGTTAAATATGCACGTAAAAATACTGTGAAAATACAATAATACACATATATTTCTAGAGTTAAATTCCTCATCGCTGAGGGTCGTGACTCCTCTGTAGAATCAGTTTCTTTATACATCATGTTGATAAAAACATGTTGTCAATTTTTAAACACTTAAATATGAATATTATATCATTTTGAGGATGCTAAAAAAAAATAAAAAATACATTATATGAGTGTAAAGTGTCAATAAATATAATTAGTTACCTACATAATTGTAAATCAAATTGTAGGTCCCGGCTGTTTGTCTAGTTCGTCAGTCGTTAAGCCATGTCAGAGGCCCTTAGGGCGAATTGATAAACTCTCGATACCAGAGTGGGCCACTCTCATTCCATAAGAAGAAGAAGTTACATAATTATACTTTCTTATTTATAAACTTAAATCAATATGGGAAAGGTTCATCAATATTTTATATCAGCCACAAGTTATAGTTAAGTTATATAGTATTTTAGTTTTATTGTTTAGTACATATTTTAGTTTTTATAGTTTAGTTTTAATGTTTTAAAACCTCTAAGTAAGAAAGATAAAATACTCTATACATATATTTTTGCTATTTATAAAAATATATATGTACCTTTAATAGGTACCAAGTGCACCTTGAATTAATAATTATAAAACAGCATATTTAATCATTATTGTAATAAAAAAATACATACATACATGTACAACAAACATTTGTGTTTATGTAAATATTCAAATACATGATTTCGTTTTCGTGGTCTCAGGCACTTATAAATTTGATTTAAAATAAAAAAAACACATCATGATTTTGTAAATTACATAAAAATAATATTAAAATAATACTTAAAGTTCATTTATCTTTTTTTCCACCAAATCTTTAAATGCATTTTTAGTATAATCCTAAATTCAGTGAAGGCACATCTATCAGCTCAATTATAAAGGCATTTGATTTTTTTCCTTTTATTTCATACAAAATAATATGAGAAAATATGTAAATACTACATATTATTATGTTTGTACTAAGTTAGTTGTTAGAAGGCAGTTTTGTGAGATTCATAAATATCTAGAATTGTAAAAACTATGCAGTATTGTGAAAATAATAAAATGTGTTTCGTGTGAACACTACACAATACACAGTACACACATAAAAGTTAAAAATTAAGTGCCTACTCATTAAAATACTAGTTGTCTCTGATATACAGTAAAAACTAACTAGTAAAATTAAATATACATGCTATGTAAATTAAAATAAATTTCTTATTGTATTAGAGTCCACACAAGATAACTCTTATAAGCAGATAAGAATTGAACTGAAAAGTTCAAGCTCGACTTAGCGGGTATGATGTTGAAGATATTTTGACAGTCTGACATTTGACCATGATCACTCAAAACGTCGCCCGCACAAGCGACACTTTGATCAAAGGTAAAACCTTAAACGATAAACGGTTCTTTTTATTTTAACACTGTTTTATGACAATAGCTTAGCCATAAGCTTCGGCTGTGTAACTTTCCACTTGTATGTTACAATAAGGAATTATTAAATTATTTCATCGAATATTGCTGTCTTGCAGAAACATCATTGAAATGTACTATTACTATTTTGCACACAAAATAAATTATTCTTACTATTACCTTGCATGGACTTTAGTACACCAGTCTAGTTATTTTAGTTACCAGTTGCCCCCGCCCTGGCGCTGCTGGTGCAGGGCCTCCCGGAACTGGTTGAGGGCGTGCTCGGGCTGGCTGTGCTGCATCTGAGCCACCAGGTTCTTGGCCTCGGCGCGGAGCTCGTACAGTTTGCAGGACTCCAGGTACAGCAGGACTGCTGCAGCACCTGGAATGTATAAAATAAATAAATAAAATAAATATTCCGGGACATTGCACACATCGCCATCTAGCCCCACACTAAGTAAACGCTTGTGTCGTGGGTACTAGATAAGGGATACAATAATTGTATACTTTTCTTTTGTTTAAATACATACTTATTATACATAGGAACGACCAGACTGAACACAAAATTAAGGAGGATAATCAATTGTTCAGTTTCAGTTTAAAGCTGAGAAGTATTTAAATGAATCTACAACCATAATTTGGGAACAATTGGGAGCTGTAATATCACAGACAGATAATAAGCTAGACTTTAATCAATTATAATCGTAATTAAAACATATAGCCATTTTTTATTCTGCCATATCAGGGGTGATTCAAAAGAAACACTATATAACACAGATTGAACTAAACTTCACTGAGTTATAATCAACTGTATATAGAAAGGTGATAAAAGGGTAAAAACAGTGTTTTGAATCAATTTATGAATTAAACCCACATGCAATTTGTCCCCCCAACCACAAAATAATATGTATCAAAGATAATAAACAATTAATATTCCAGGGCATTTATTATTTATTTAGGGTAAAGGGTAAATAAGACTGGTTTGAATGATGTTAATGTTAGCCACTTCTATTTTATTTTACCATGCAGGGTGTTTCACAAATCCGGAATGTTAACGAACGAAACGCCAAACGTAGAACTTCTTGTAACTTCTGATTGGTGGACGACTTTATTGGTTATAAAAAAAGTCAGGTATGACGTGTTTGACTGGCGTTTCGTGTCTGAGCGGAAATATTCCAAATTCGTGAAACACCCTGCAGATTGGCAAAAATGATACGTACCAAAGAGAATAAACGCGACAACAGCGAAGGCGTAAGACCAGGACAGCACATTGAAGTTGGGGTACAGGAGCCAGTCACGGCGATAACAGTTGCCACCGAATATAGCCACCGCCAGGAACAGAAACACACCTGAATTAAAAAATATACAGTTGTTATGATGATGATGATGCATTCCAAGCCGATTTCGGCTACGGCGAACGTATTTCCTACGGGTAAGTTACTGATGCTTCCTCACATGACTAATATACCTTATTTTAGCGGTGAATGTTCTAGAACAGTTAATGTGTACAGTTGTTAATACAAATAGCAAGTAACAATTTTTTTTTTCAGAAATCTCAATGAAAATATAAAGGCAAACGTTTTTAAGTTTAAGTCTAAATATGTTTGTCCGTTCTTCTTGCTCAAACAATGAATGAATTTAGTTAAATTTTGATTTGCAAATAGACTAGATCAAGCATTAACACATAAGCAACTGTTTGTCATGGATTAGCATGGGTTACACATTATATACCACTACAGTACAATACTTTATACATAACACATATGGTACATACAAGTCATTTAGTTCAATATATTCCACACTAGTTATATTACTACTGGCCCGTTAGCTTAGTTGATAGTGGCTCTGCCTTCTAATCTAGGGGTTGCGGGTTCGATTCCCGCGTGACACAAGTACCTAGTCAGGTCATAAATTCTGTCACATGTTTAATATAAAATAATTGAAACAACTTTATTGTTTATGTAACCATTTATATACCAAAATGAACTTAACAAAACATTGATTCTTATGACAATAAAGTTTATTCAAAATGGCCTCCGTGATTTTGAATACAGGCCTTCAATCTGCGCGGCCAGTCGTCTATCGCTGCACGAACGAGGTCCATGTCAATATCGGCGGCTGCCTTAATCAAGGATGTCTTGAGTGACTCCAAATTGGGATGAGGCTTTGAGCACGCTTTTTCCTCCAAGTTTTGCCATATCTTGTAATCTAACGGATTCAAATCTGGACTGGAGGAGGGCCAGTCTTCGTGCCGGATGAAGTCGATTTCACGCGCCGCCAGCCAGTCTTGTGTGCTCTTCGCTCTATGAGCTGGCGCCGAATCTTGTTGGAATACCCAGTGCTTGTTATTGAACATGATATGAGAAACAGGTTCTACAAGGTTCATCAGGACTGTATTTTGATACACAACTGCATTAGTTTTTACACCTTTCTCACAAAAATGTACCTCTGTTAAGCCCCAATAAGAAACTCCCAACCATACCATGAGCGAGGATGGAAAATGACCTCGTTGGACACGCGGAATACGTTTGCTCGCTTCTTCACTACTGTGTGCGTACACCTTATCATTTTGTTTGTTGTAGCTCTCTTCTATGGTAAAAATTTTTTCATCCGAAAAAAGAATTTCCCGATATTTTTTTCCCGCGTACCGCTTCAACAAAGCGCGGCATCTCTTCAGTCTCAGGTCCATTAGACGAGCATTCAAACGATGTCCTGTTTTTCTTCGATATGCCCGAAGCCCTAAGTCTTCATTTAACACCCTTTTCACCGTGGTTCTGCTTAACCCCATCTGAAGGGCCAACTGTTTCTGCTTACGTTTGGGATTTCTTTGAATTCGCGCCTTCACAGCTTTTATCACTGCTGGAGTCCTAACAGACCGACGGCGACCACTTCTTGACCTGTCATCTACACTAGAGTCTTCATTGTATCGTTTGATGGTACGATAAACGAATCTTTTGGTTATATTCAAATTTTTCAGTATGTCAAAAATTTGAATTGGCGCGTAACCGCAACGATGCAATGCAATAACTGCAACACGGTCTACTTTAAGCGTCCACTCCATATTTAAAAATGAGTAAAATTCAAAAAAGTATACATTCGAATTCAATACACTTTTTTGTGGCCAGCATTCTAAAAGAAAAGTTTTTACTGTGTGACATTACTTATGACCTGACTAGGTATTTATGAACTTTAAAATTTATAATTACTTGTGTTGAGTCTGGTCGTTTGTATGTATAATAAGTATGTATTTACAAAAGAAAAGTATATAATATCCGTCATCTAGTTCCCGCGACACAAGCGTTTGCTTAGTGTGGGGCTAGATGGCGCTGTGTGCAATGTCCAGGAATATTTATTTATTTATTTATTAATGTGAAAACACAAGTTTGTATGAGACTGACTCTGGGGTTGGGGTTTAAAATCACCCAATGGGCCTTTGACATGACTTAACAATTACTGTTCTATATATAACAAACAGTAAATCAGAATCTATACATACTAGATGTGGCCACCATTCCAAAAGAGAAAGACACAAAGATCCACTCGTAGCGTAGCACAGTTCTTAGCGGCCAGCGCACGATCACACACGCTAGCAGCACCTGTGAGGCGAGGGACAGCATCAGGGAGAGGGTCACAAATGACTGGACAGCCATCAGCCAGCCGGGGATCAGCCACTCGCGGATTACATAGAATTCCTGGAAATAACAAGCACATATTAAGTATATATTACAACATAAATATGAGTGATTTACGGATGAGACTAGCACGAGACCTATGGCACCTAGGGGAAATAGCCTAGGTGCCAAGGGGGTCCTTTTTGTCCCCCAGCTGGTTTTTATACCCAGCAGGGGGACAAAAAGGACTGAAGATGTTGCTGATTTGATTTATAGGAAAGTAGTATTAACTGATATGCCTATTGATCTATATTGTAATATACTTACATACTAAGCCAAATAGTTTTTAATAGTCCACAAAAAGTCTACTGGTGCCACTGATTACATAGATAATATTATAATTGTTTGCTAGATAAGATTAAAAATATGAGATGTTATACATATAGTAGAGTCAGTTTATAATGAAATACTAGTAAACAATATAACTTGTATCTTTATAAACCTTTGTACTTTTACTTTGCACATCATATCATTGTATGCACCAATGTGCTACTCCTGTGATTCCAGATATGACTATTTTTTGCCTAAAATTATATAAAAATACACACGTGACTGAATATATAATGACATCCATCAAACAGCTTATCAAACTGGTATGCCGGGAACCGAAAACGGTCAAAACAGTACTCCCACAGTCCCATTCTCTTGAATGAAGAAAACATTTCTGGATATGACTCGATCCAGTATGGCCCGGCAAATGAGAGCAGGAGGAACAGGCCTGCCAAGTATGTGATGGACGCACCAATCAGAGTGGCATCTGCAAAATAAGATACAGGTGATATAATTCATAACACCGCTTTTATCACAGTTAAATTACCTATTTATTTATCTATTACTTGCAACAAATTTAAACTAAGCTGTACAGCGTGTAAAGTAGAGCTTAAACGTTAAATAGTCAGAGTTCTTGTAGAATTTATGGTTATCGGTTAAAAATAAGTCGTCTAGAAAACCTAGTCAGTAGATATTTTATAAGAGAAAACTATTAGGTACCATTTGGTACGTAGGCAGTAATGATAAAGTAAGCATCAAAGCCGAAGATTTTGTTTCATAAACAGCATACACAAGTATAACTTTTATTCTGTTTCTGAAGAATAATAATGTTAAGGCGAGGAAATGGAATGGGCGTGCCCGAATTGTAAACTCACTTGAAGCCTTCGGGTATTCATTATCGGCGGCTGCCATGTTTTTAGTTTATGGCCCTTTTCACGTTTTCTATGCGTTTATTTTATATACCGGTAGCACTGAGTGTAGTTTTAATGTGTTTTACTTTGAAGAAACGTTTATTTAGAACCGTTTTGTTTCCGTTTGTTTGCAATGCAATTTGCAAAATTTGCATTGCACTATCTTGACAAGTAATGACAACTCTTTTTTTTTCATTTGACATTGACAGTAACATATATTTATTTATAGCATCATCATCATCATCATTGATCTTCGTCCTACCTTCTATGATAAAGCGAGGCGAGCCATTGGGGTATAATAATAATAAGCTAATCGAATAATAATGGTTTTGCCTTTTTCTTGAAGCGCAAACCCCAGGTTTAAAACAATGTCTTATCTATTCAAAAATATTTTAGCGAGGACTTTGAAAATGTTATAAGTAGGTACTTACGAAATTATGTATGTACTTATCATATCCTCCTTTTGCCTTTCTGACTCAATGTACTGCAGCGACCACACAGCCTGTGTGGTCGCTGATGTACTGCATACACTGTTCACAATTACGAAAGATAATCAGGCTGCTTAACTTTGGTGGTCGTGGTTGGTTCGGGGTCATTCCTGAGAGGTGACAGTGACAAAAAGACATTTAATTTACATCTGGGCGCTTCCGTGGGTCGGATAACACTTTAATAGCAGGTCCCACCATCCCTTCATTAGCAATGCAGTAGCTAACCCATGTCAGTAAACGTTTTAAACGAAAACTCTTAAAATAAAGTTGGCTACACTTATACTAACTTATAAGAATAATTCACAATGGCAGAATATTTGAAATTAGTTTTAAATGAAACAAGTTTTTATACTAATCAGTAAACAATTTATTACTAAGGACGGCAGTTACGAGATTCCAGTTAAATATTCTACAGCAACTACTTAGATACTAATCTGTCTTTCAAAATGATAATAAAAACTATATTTTCATTAAAACATTCGGAAATCATACATGTTAACTGGTATTCTTTATTTCTAAATACTTAAGTCTTAAGTAATAATAAAAACATTTTAAAATGGACGGAATTAAAATTAAGGAATAGAATACACAAGCTACCACTAATACTACATTTCAAAGAAATTTGTGATATTTATTTTTAAATAAATCAGCTCTTGTACCATAACAATATAGAAAAATACGTAAAAAAAATGGAAAAGTACGTAATAAAAAAAACTTTCAGAAGACTTGATAAACTCTTTTTTTTAAGTTGGTTAAAAACAAAAAAACAAAATGGAGGAAATGGTTGGTTTAGGTTTCTCTCTTTTATATCCTATCTGTGGTTGCATTTACATTATTTAAAACTATTGTTTACATTTAAACTAAAAAATAAAAGTGCCAATTTATTACATTTCAGATGATTTCAGTCACACCATTTAAAGTAAATATTACTATAATTTAAGGCACTACACACATTCATTTGAAGTTGACATATAATTCTGACAAATTATTAATAAAAATGTTTATCTATTTATCTGTTGATATGAATGGTCACGATTACAATTTTTGTATTCTATTTACATTGTAAACTGAGCTTTAAAATGTGCATATAAATTTTAAGCTGTGCTTAAAGAGGTAGAATTATTTTACAAGTAATAAAAATCACTCTCTTACACTATAATACATTTACTTATGTTTATATAAAATGTTACCAAAAAGCACATCATCATCATCATCATCATACAGTCATAATAATTAATACAATATGTAATATCATTTATTCTTATTGGACAAAAACACACGTTGAGATATTTGAGATTCAGTGAAGTCAAATTGTGTTAAGATTTATAATAAGCAAGACAAAAGAAAAACTACATTATGTATCTCTTTCTATCATTTGTCAAATATTATAAGAAATTAAAAAAAATATTTCGTGCATAATTGTGCAAATCTAAAGTAGTGTTAAGTCTCTGTTAATTGTGAAAAAACTTTTAAAAAGTACTTCAATTTCATTCAACATTACATTTATAACTCATCCAAAATACAACAACAAAACAACAACAATAACTCATTCGTTGTTTTATAGAGCAGGCAGATTTACTTTTAAAAAAATATATCAGTGAATAAACAGTTTCAGTTGAGAAGTCTCTTATTCTTTCTCTCCTTGATAGTTTAAACAAAGAGTGAAAGGGACAAAACACTTCTCAACTCAAACAGCTTGTCTCTACTTAACTGTTTGATCATATTTTTTTGATAAATTGGTAAGAGATTTCTTGCCTTACTTATAAACCTGGATCAGAGAATGATCAGTTCATAAATCATTGTTTATTTTTTACATTTGGTGATTTTGTAAGACAAACATAAAATACATCATTTGATAACTCTTAGATTCAGGATTTTTAGTAAGGCGGTAAGTATTTGCAAGGCAATAATATATCTACATATTATAGGCACGTACAGGTCTATAGTTTATGTTTTAAAACTAGTAAAGTGATGTTTTATCTGGTTTAAGTAAACATTTTGGCAGAAAGTTATTTGAGATTTGCGCAACTACAGTCTCTAAGAATTAAAGGCACATTTTGTTTCGTGAATAGATTCGGTTGATAATTCTATTCAATATATTTTTTTTAACAAGCAATGGGGTCGCACTTGGCCGTAATTCGCCTGATGGTAAGCAATCATTCCGGTCTACGATGAAGCGGTACAACCGATTCACTCTCGCTGTAAAACTATTAACTTTATAACGTAAGAAAAGTATATGTCTCTCAGAATTATACTTAGCAGTAGGTACAGTGAAATTGGCAACATGTGTAAGTTACTAACATCAACACATTGAACGTACTATTATTTTTTTCTTTTTACATAAAATGTCTACGCAGGTTCGTATCCTGCCGGTCGTGATAATTTGCACTCATTTTCCAATAAAAGTTTAAGTTAAACAACCATAGTGCGGGCTTAGCACTTAATAAATTAACTCATAATAAAATGTCTATTCCCCCTCAAACTATAATTTATCGATTTTCAAGTCGAGAGTGAATCGGTTTCTTCTAGGCAAGCGCGCTAGATCGTAGATTATAACGTTGCTTAACATGAGGCAAGTTGTAGTCAAGCGTGAGCCTATCTAGTTAAAAAAAGTTCTTGTAAAAAATAATTTTATGACTTAAATTTTTCTTTAAAATCTATCTATCTATAAAAGAAAGTGGTGTTAGTTACACCATTTATAACTCAAGAACGGCGGAACAAATTTAGCTGAAAATTGGTGGGGAGGTAGCTCAGAACCAGGAAACGGAGATAGGATACTATATATCCCGTTTTTTTTTTATTAAATTGAATAAAATCCAGGTGGAACAGAGTTCGCTGGGTCATATAGTAACGTACAATGTACCTAGGTTAATTAATGTTTCTGTATATTATTGTAAGCTATATTGATTGATTGACATATACGAATATGCCTTTAATCCTACCAAAAATACAGAAAGTCCTGTTACGCCTTAGATTCGTACTCCATTTCGAAGCGCGCCTGACTTTCCTTGAACTTCTTTCGCTTCTTGTCCTGAATGTTGGTCTCCGTGAGGAACAGGGAGGAAGCCACGAGGCACGCGATGGAGCCCACCACGCCCAGACCGAAGGACCAACCTGGGGAATACTTTTTTTATTAGGTATACTTTCTAAAGTGAAGCCGATGAAGGTACATGTTGAGCGACTTACTTTCTAGGCTACATACACTATTTATCATCTAAGCTTAACATGAAAAAAACATATTTCCGTGAAGCTTATTTACATTATATAATAGCTTAATAAAATGTTCAAATGTCTAATTAGGAATGTCAAATTTAAACAGTTTTGCCCGTATTTATAAAACTAACAGGGCTTATTTGAACTGCAGTGTAAGTTACTTACCTAAGTAATTATTTGGATGGTCCGGCATCCAGCCATCTGTGTTCCCGAGACTCGCGAACACTATCACTGCTATGGCTCCACATATTCCTGGAAATAGGGATATATAACATTTATCACAATCGAGATTAACAAAATACAACTTTTTTTTGTTTATTTATTATAATATTATTATTTACCTAGATAAAGCATATTAATATATTGCACTCGCTTAGCGTTGAAGGAAAACATCGTGATGAAACCGACATGTTTGAGGACCACAATATCCAAGGGCATGTGTCTTCCGTGGAAGGACCTGCTCGCCCACCACGATGTATCTACCCAAGAGAACTCCCTTAACGAATTGATTCTGCGGGGGAGTCACAACCCTCAGTCATGAGGAAATACGACTCAAAGAGAGAGAAAGACTATATATTTTTTATTAATAATATATATTTTTTTATAAAACCTTTTAAAAAGACTTTTTCACTACCCAATAAAAAGTACAATAAAATCTTGTAACTTACACAGTGATTGTGGTATCTGTTTGCCTATTTACTATAGTTATTTTAATAATATAATAAAATACCTGATATCAGTAAAATATATCCAATACTCTTGATAAGTATGATGAACCGGTTCTGATCAGGTCCGCAGCAGAGGAAGAAAATCAACACCAGCACTGTAGATATGAGCACTCCCAGCAAACATAGCGTGAAGAAAAACTGGGTCGCTATCATGAACCCTGGATATAAAGAGGAAACATTGTTAGGTAAATGTGTAAAAAACATTTTCACTATTTTCAGTTTCTAGGGGTTGCGGGATCGATTCCCGCGTGACACAAGTATTTGTGAATTTAAAATTTATAATTAGGTACTCGTGTTGAGTCTGGTCGTTTGTATGTATAATAAGTATGTATTTACAAAAGAAAAGTATATAAGTATTATATCCGTTATCTAGTACCCACGCACGACGCAAGCGTTTGCTTAGTGTGGGGCTAGATGGCGCTGTGTGCAATGGCAATGTCCTGGAATATTTATTTATTAGTAACGGCTCACTAGTTTATACGAAATAGGTATCTAAATACCAGACATATAAAAAAAGCTTTCAATTTATAACCGTATAGACCATAGTAGTTCTCTGACATTGATTCTTCTTTTGCATCTAAATACCAGAGTGTTATATGTAGGTGACATAGAATATCTTACACTGAAAAAAGTCCCATATAAATATATCTTGCCTTCTGTTACACAACACAGTTGTTAACTACAGTAGAAAGCAGAGCTTTAATTTCTATGTATCTTGTAAAGGTAATAGGTATCTTCTAGGTTGCGTGTTACATCCTAGGCTGCAGCAATGCTTAACATCAGGCAGGCTGTAGTCAAACGTAAACATATCCCACGTAAAAAAAAAGATTTGCAATAAAAATGTTGGTATGTTTATGATAAAAAAAATGGAGTGAGGACAGGGAGTCCTTCACCAATCAGTGGTTTGATTAAGCTTGTAGTCAGACTATTCACCTGGCAGCAAGTAGCCCCGGATCTTGTCATATCCGGTGGTGAAGGGGTCGTACACCCAGCGGCAGCCCACGAAGAATCGCCGCTGGTACTGGTCCAGGGGGTCGGGGAGGGAGCGGAAGCAGTGGCTCCAGAGACCTAGCCTGGGGATAGAACAATACTGTTTAATCACTACTTAGTCGATAGTCATACAAGCAAAGTCGCTTTCCGCGTCTGTATGTACTGTATGTACTGACGGCCGGGGCGAGGTCCGGGCGGCCCTTAAGTGCTTAGATCTCCAAAACTACGCAACGGGTATTGATATGTTTTTTGTACAGTTTTGAAGTATATGTCGTGCATATGTGACCGTGCGAAGCCGGGCAGGGTAGCTAGTTATTCTATAAAATAAAGATTCTTTATATATCTTAACTATATTGATGGCGGTTTGACTAATGACTTGCTTTTTATGTTTCAAGTGGACTTGCACACCACACAAATCTATAGACAATGGACTTATTAGATATCTTTCTTCTGTTTTTGTATGTATAATAAGTATGTATGTATATGTATTTACAAAAGAAAAGTATATCAGTATTATATCCGTTATCTTACCCACGACACAAGCGTTTGCTTAGTGTGGGGCTAGATGGCGCTGTGTGCAATGTCCCGGAATATTTCTTAATTTTTATTTTATTTCTTTACTAGTTCTACCAATCGAAGATATTCAAACTACAACAGTACCTTATATTCAATGAAGTGCAATAAGTCACGTAAATATTACTATTCTTTGATATTTTTCAATCTATATTCTATGGGCATCATCTATTGTACTTTTTTATGGGTTTATTATTACCTCAGTCAGTGTAATTTACTAAGGTTCAATGGAAGTTACGTTTTACGCCTCTGACCGCCAATTTGCTTGATATCAACCGCCGTGTAAGAGACAGAGCGATGATTCACAATGGAAACCAACAAATAAGCGTATTTCCTTCTCTGTTGTTACTTTAACTTTTTGTCACCAAACAATGGTATTTCAATCAGCCAATGGCGCCAGTAAGCAACATATTTGTTTACGTATCTACGTTCATAAGGCACTCCCTAATCCCTATCTACGGTTCTATACGGTTCGTACGGTCAAAACTGAAATTAACCAAATCTGGCCGGATTTTGATACAATATGCCAATCCCATTTTCACAAGAGATCGCCCCTGACAAACGCCATCACACCATACATTAAGTAAACATAACTGAAAGTGAGTTTAATGGTTTGTAATATTGTGAGTATAATATTTTTAAGCTATCAGCGAAATCGGGAAAAAGAATCGTTGTGAATACATTTGGCTTTTTAAATTTTTGCTACATCTTACTTCACAACGGCGCTTAACATCAGGCAGGCTGTAGTCGAACGTAAGCCTGTTCCGTAGTCACACTAACAAATTACAATAATGAACAAATTACTGTACTACAGTACTGTAATTTGTACACTCATCGGGAATACGAATTCCATGTCCATCCGAATTTATTGGTGGAACGAAACATGCGCCTACCGTATGTACTCAGACTCACACCAGTGACATATAAAATACATTTAATTCATAACTTTTTACAAGTAAAAAGAACACATAAGATTCATGTTGATGCAGCGAAACTAGTGAAAACAATCTAACGGCTTCACTTCTAGGACAAATTAAATACAAACAATGCTCGGTACGGCAGAGATCAGAACTGAGAAGCATACATTCCACATTTGGTAGCTGTGTCGGTGCATTGATCGTTTGACTTTGACCCCCAAAAAAGCACTAGCTCCAGGTGGGCCTACCGCCTAAGAGTAAACTTAATCAATTGCTATGGTTTATGACGTCATTTCAATCATTTGCGGTACCAAATGACGTCATAAACGATAGCAATTGATATTGTTTACTCTAAGGCGGTAGGCCCGTGATCCCTAGAGTACTACATACCTGTCAAGCCGAGCCCCTCGTATCCTGGAGTCACTGACAAGCCAGCTCGGCGTCCCGAACGCAATCCCGACCGTCACGAGCGCGATCAGAAACACGCCGATACCGCAGTTGCCCGCCAGACTTCTGTTCTTCATTGTTTCTGTAACCAATAGTTGTACTTAGTACAATGGTATTATATCTACTTACTTAGAACTTAACCTTGAACTTAACCTCGCGATATTTTGACGGATTTACCTTTACTGTATATGTATATTTATGCGATAATCCCATAGGTCTCAACTCTCAATTATGAATGGACATACAAGGTAATGAAGTTTCGAAATGTTATGCTCGGAATCTGTATTCTGAGATGTAAAGTAACAAAAGTTATGGCCAAAAAAAGTAAAATAACAAGTATAAAATAATCTCTATAGTTACTCATAAATTTGTATAACCTTCAATAACCAAGTAGGTAACATAAAAAAATAAAGGCTTCAAATGAAAAGTTTTCAACGACTAAGGCTGACCATACGATCTTATGTGAGGACAAACAATTAGGGCTTAATTTTAATCAACCTGTGGCAGTGTCAAAGTATAATGGTATTTATTTATTGATAACTCATCTACAGCTGTTTAACTTTGATAACCACGCACGTCTACCTCAGCTATTTTCGCTACGGGCTCTTCCCACTCAACTCTCAGATCTCTATAAAGGACACTATAATAACAAGTGACACAAGTAAGTTACAGAATCATTACCGCAAACTGACGCGATAATTAGAGCGAGTTCCAAGTACATTGTCATTAGCTAAGCAATGGAGTGGAGCTTAAAAAGGAAATCCTATTTCACACGAGCACAAGGCTGCCTAAGATGAATGAATAAAGGAAGCGTGTGAATTTGTTTTGCAACTTTAAGAATGGTCAATGTTTGTGGTTGCTAAAACATGGTAAAGTACCTACCTACGAGTACATTAAATGTGAACTTTTTAAATATCTTACTAAGCCGATTTATACACATGATGTTAGAAAATTAACTGATAAAAGCAAATGCGTGTGTTTATAGAAAAAACAAGAACTATTTATTATTTCGCTTAAAAACGGGCAAAGTTTGCGTGTTTCACGGTACCTTAGTGCTTAAGCAATTTCGTTGAGAGAAAATCTAGTATCAAGACTTTTCAAATTGCTCTTAGGCTGCCTGACATGGCTTTACGACTACCGCTCAAATTGCATACATATTCTTTGAGAGTGGTTAATCTTTTGTCGACAGTTTTCAACTTGACCTTATCATTGGAATTAATAAACGTAGATAAATTATCGTATAACGTAGTTAAACTCCGTAGTATGGTATTTTTTACAAGCACTTTTCCATTGGACAGGCAAGCATTGACGGCAGCGGCTGTTAACTATGGTAATCGCGAACGAACACCTCATTCTCTGAACCAGTTATATATTTTATTAGTAGGTGCTCGCGGCTTCGCTCGCATTAAGAAGTAAAACTTGCATCCCCTATTTCACCCCTTTAAAAGTGGCTTTTCCAAAAATCCTTTCTTAGCGGATGCCTACGTCATGACATCTATGTACCTTCATTCTAAATGTCAGCCCAATCCATCCAGTGGTTTGGGCTGTGCGTTGATAGATCACTATATCAGTCAGTCAGTCACCTTTGAGATTTATATATTTTGATTACAAAATTTTCTTTAACTTGAACACAAGTCTGAGATGACTAACTAAATGAAGGAGGTGTGTGAAATGTTTCGTAAGTTTACGAGTGGTCAGTGCGTAGTGTATGGTACTTAACTACATATATCTATATGTTTGTATATGTACAATGGCTATAGCCGCCAAGAACATAGGCAGGGCTGGCACATAATACTAGGTCTATTTTGCAGTATGGCTTGTGTTAAGAAATAATTCTGGTAGAAATGTATTAAGTATTGAAATCATTGATCTCCATCAGTTTGTACTGATGGAGATCAATGATTGAAATTAAAAAAAACCAAAACAAAATAGTATGGTATGGTATAATTTATTTAACTTGTCCATCAATTTATATGCCATAAGTACTGTTTTTCTCCAAATATCACTAAGGATAATGTTTGTCATTAAAATTTATTTCCATTACTAACCCTATTTTTTAACCATATTAAGTATTTATTTGGCTTCAAGTACAAAAGGTAAGGTAATTGAACAAACCAATTCCGCAATTATTCCGAGCTAACTGCATACTCTGCATAGGTGCAGAATGCACACAAAAAACATTGACATTTCTTCTTCTTCTTAACTGTGTCACAAAATAAATAATAGTAATTACATTAGTTGCCATGTAGTTACTCTTGTGATAAATTTATATATTGCTACAAACAGAAGTAATGGCAGCCCTGAGCACAATGCCAAGAAGTTCACACGCATTCAAGTACCAACTGCCGTGAGAACTACATAAAATTAACATTGAATTTACAATCCTCCTGATAAACTTTGATGAACTTAGATTTTGAGTAAACTTTAAACAAATATTGTTAAATTTGTAAAAGCATCCATACCACATAGCCATATCTATTTGGTCAAAGCTAAGCAATTCTTGATGTACATTTATGTTCCCAGGTATCCCTTAGATGAGTTAAAAAATATATAAGTAATTTAAAGATTCAAAGATATTTATTTACCTTATAACATTGCGCTACAATAGGTATGTCATATATTACAGTAATCATTTATATAACTTAATACTAATTATTAACGAAAGAATTAAAGATAAAAATGTATACATAATGTCATTTACAAACAAACCTATGTACCTATTTGAATTGTGATTTATACTTTCTCTATAATTGACTAAGCTTATATTTATTTGGCATTTGAAAAGAAACACCTATACAAGAGTAATTAGGTTCTTTGTAGTTTTATGTACCTAGTAAATTAAATAAGCATGTTTACCTATCTTTATTTACTTAACCAAAAGCCCCTAACTTAAATTCCAATGTATTTTTTGGAATACTACTTTTAAAAAGGTGTCAGAGCTGAGTTTTTTATCTTTATCCATAGATAAAACTTTATGTCCACAAAAGATTTCCATCTACATTTTTTACCTAAATAAACTAAGTAAATTATACTTGTTTGATTAATTGCTTTGTACAAGTATGACTAACGCTAATTCAGCTGTGGCTGAGAATAATGGCCATAGAACACAATCATCTTTCCCACCTTGAGTCATTGTCTTTTTATTATGTTGGTATTTGTCATTTTAGGATTTTGAAGAATTTGGAACAGGAAACGGAAGTTACTTGATACTCCAAAGATTGATTTTGGTTAGATTCAATTTAAACCCAAGAGATTATCAAATAATTGGTTATTTTAGGTTTATGTTTGATTGTATGATTTTATTTTTATATGTGTAAATAGTTTAATGAATAAAAGTAGTTAGGATTAGCAGTCTTTGAATAAAGATTGTTCTGTTAAAATTACCAGTCTAGTACTTATTAGAGTCAGGGACAGAATATTCTGTTCTGAGACAGGAACTTACATAAGCTGTAAACTCTATCTTACATAAATTATGCTTCGTTCATTTGAAAAATATTTAGCATACTTGAATTGGTTATAAAGTTAGTTAAAGTAACTGATACCTTCTAACTTTGGCCAGGTGTGAGTGAAAGTTCTTCTATCAATGAACTGGGCCTTAGTTCAAAACCCTTGAACATAGCATGAGTTTGACTACTTTTAGGAACAAGTAGTATATACTAAAGCCTATAGCCAAGTCAATGATAACATAAAAACTTTTTACTGCTTCAAACTTACCTCAAACACCTACAAACCCAAATAGCTAAGGTGCAGTTTGTTACACTTATTATTGCTCATTGGTCTAAAATGTACAAAAGCAATGTTGGAGCCCAGTTCTTATGAATCAGCTAATTGTAAGTGCAGGCGAGGTCCATTCAAAGTTACAAGGAGAAACTACTTAGTGGGCCTACCTTGTATGCAAAACCTACATGGTGTAAAAATAATGTTACACCTATTTCTTGAAAAGAGTTCTGTTATAATATATATCTTTGGCGTTACTTTATAATTAAAGTTCGAACGCCGTTTAATTAATTTTAAGGACTTTAAAATAAGAATAACGTTACACGATGATGACAACAAGGCGTGTACGCGGTACCTGACTGAACAAACAAAACTTACCAATTTTATTGAATTATCACTATTTCACAGATAAATTTCACACAGGATTGCAGATTTTCTTAATTATTTTCAAACAAACTCAGAGTTAGAATCTAAAATAATTAAAATCTCGACAAAAACACTACCGTTTGCCTGCAAAACTACTTGTTGTTTGAGAGAAAGAGACAGACTTCAAAAACTATTTGACAGATGCAAGGGCGTTGCCCGCCAATCACGCCGCTTGAATAGTGAGGTAGACTTGAATTTGAAACTTCGATTTGGTAATCGATTATTTAAAATCTTTTTTGTATATTGTTTCAGTTTTCTTCGAGCCCACGGATAAAAGGAAAGCAACGAAAGTCTTGAAGCAAAAAGGAGGTACTATCTACAGCTCACCTAATTTATCAGAACTGAGAGCAATGGCTCAATATCTTTCTCCTAAACTTGCTGTACAAGAAACAAAAGATTTGAATGAGATTATTGGATTATCTAAGATTGTATCTCAAATTATTGATTTTATTATAGTAACAGTTGGCGCAAAAGGGGTAATTACTGTAAAACATATAGAAGATTATATACTAATTAATCATTACCCTGTCGAAGCTCTATCTAATGTAGAAAATGTATCTGGTGCAGGGGACTGTTTCGCCAGTGGATTTATTCATGGAATACTGTTAGGTCTCAAAGAATCTCAAAACATTTCTATTGGCTTTGAATCAGCTAGACAAGCTTTGTTCAGTAAAAACACAGTACCCAGTGATTTACAGATAAACACCGACAAAATATCAGAAGCTGAATGTGGAAGGTACAAAATAAAACACCATTAGATTAATGTAAAAGATTTATTTTTGTATAAAATAAAATAAGAAATAAGTTTGAAAATAAACATTGTACAACATACAAGTATGCTTTCAATATAATTAGACATAAAATTGTTAGAAATTGTAAAAGAAAAGAGTATTAAAAAATACAATAGATAAGATTCATACAATAAAGCAGATCATAAAAAACAAATTCATTAAAAATTTAAAAAGTATGAAACACCCGTAGCTCAGCTAGAGGACGGCAATCACATGTGATTGCCAAAGTTAAGTTACGGCAGTTGTTAAGCCATGTCAGAGGGCACTCTTATATGATAAGATTAAAAATGTAATATAAATGCAGTGTATTCTTATATACTATTTCTACTTAACTATTCTAGAAATTTATTTCATTACTACAGAGTATAGTTAGTCATTACTATTTTTTAACAGTCTTCAAAGTCATAAAAGGCACTGCAAAGCACTTGGTTATGCTATGGTTATGTTATACAAGCAATGTTGTCAACACATAAATTAATTATTATACAAATAATCATATTTTGGACGGATACAATTACAATATGAGATTGCTGCAAAGATCACTTAAAAATAGAACATGTGATAAAAAGGACGGATTAGTACACACACTACTTAATATAAAAGAATATTTAATATCTACAAATATAAGGCTACATCAAAGGGCTCAAGAGAGATTGTGCAACTTTTAACAGTTCATAATACCATGTAATGGATTTTCCATACAAGTTTGACATTAAAATTATCTTTGTATTCATAAAATATTTTCATTGTTCTTACTTGCAACATCAGCTCAATGCATTATTATATAATGCATTCATATTATTGATTGTCAATTGATAGTTCCGAGAACAATTTGTAAAATGTTTTTTTTTTTTATTTATCTAAATAGCATGGGTTTGCACTTGATCATAATTCTGATGGTTAGTCATCATTATTTTTGTAACTGGTTAGCAAAACTATTTTACAAGATTCAATACAATTACAAGCTCATAGGTTACTCTTAAATGTTACACATTCTCATTTACATCTAGTCATATACAGACCTGTCCTAGATATCAGTATGTCCATCAGAGAACCCTACTTTCCTCTCCTGCATAGTATAGGAGGATGGGTCCCGGCTCTGCATCTCATGCAGTCTCCGGTACTTCTGCACCCTGGCTTCTACCAGAAAGAGGATGCCAGCGGGGAAGAGCAAGATATCTCCGACTACTCCCAGAGCAAAAGCCCATCCGAGATCATTGTGCTCCCAGTTTGGCATCCAATCTCGGCCGTCACCTCTCGCTCCAAATGTTATCACGGATATGAGCCCAGCAAAACCTGTAATAAATATGTCAATATTTAGATTTAGTAGTTAAAACTAAGCTTGTATGTAATTAATGGACCTTGACAAGTTTTTAACTAACCTAAAGGCCACTGACATACTTTAGGGATTGATTTACAATGACTAATAGCTTATTATGACAAGAAATTACTCAATCTTCATATATCTTGCATCTTCACAAAACAATATATTTCATAAGGTTACAGAACTAACCAAGCAAAACTTGTCGAATCTTTAAAGACACATGTGAGTAGTGAGTTCTTCTTGTAGTAGCAAATACAAGATAAACCAAGATAAATACGAAGCTCACCTCCAATAACCAGCACTGTTCCCAGGGTAACCAACAAAGTCAAATAATTATCATCATCTCTATCCTTTCTCATATAAAGTGATGTCAAGAACATTCCAGCCAAAACACAGCACATAGTAATTGTGTAGAAGAACTGTGTGGCGACAAAGAAGCCCGGCAGCAGGATGTCATGAATGATATAGTATTCTTCTTCGAAAATCCACCAACACCCAGTGAAAACTGTATCATACCAATGATGTACCTCTTCAAATCTATTGAAACAAACTTCCCAGAGCCCTGGAATTAATAAAAAAGTTTTAATATCTCTGTTGAATATAAATTATACACTAAATAGTCCAACTACAGCATGAAAGGTAAGAACTCACCAATTTTAACGAACTTTGGATTTTTTAGCTTGCCATCAGTCACCAACCAGTAGGGACTTACAAAAGCAATTACAACGAATATAGACGCTAATGTAAAAAATCCAAGAGCGGTAAGCCCCGTTCTTGATTTTGCCATTTTGTTTGAAAACTAAGCAAATTTTAATTGATGAAATTCAAAAAATAAAATTAGTAAACACGCCCAAACCACAAAGCAATGCTAGAACAGACCTAGAACTCAATAAATGACAGTGACAAACTTTGAATATTGACTTCATATTAGATACTACCAAAGTGCCGCCATCTATCGCTGAGTAGACGAACTTGTAGGAGTCGGAAACGGATGTTGCTAACCGGAAATGTGCAACCTTCTTATCTTAGTAGGTATGGTGAATTTCCACAAGTGTGAATCCATTGGTTTATAATAAAAAAAGTAAGATAAGAAAAGAAATAATAAATAAATGTGTGAGGTTATGTTTTGAGATAAATGTAAACAAAAGTTGTAATATTTAATTTAGGCTCCAATAGTTAAATAAATAGATCTAGACCAAATGCGTAAATTATAATGAATCGGTATAGATATTGTTTATTAAAATTATACAAATGTGTATCTCACAGTCGTCAAATTTCTACCAACAAAATAAAACTTGATGATAAATGCCAGCATCTGCGTAAACATCTAGGAATCAATGACAATGTGGCACAATACATGGTAATCAAGCACCCACATATCACTAAAATGAACGAAAACTCTCTCAAATCATTAATCTCTACTGTCAATGAACTTGGTTATGCTGAAGATGTATTGATCGGAAATCCTCAGTTATTTGGTATGTTACCCATAACTATCAAATTCCGTCACCAGGTCTTAACTGAATGTGGGTTTATAAAAGTTTCCCCGGGCCTTCTTACATCATATCTGACTATAATGAAGCAAAATTGCATTGGAGATTTGAAACAAGCTGGACTGATACCAGCCATCCTGAACCTAGAGAACACTTTGGCAAGCTGCTTGACGCAATGGCCTACTTCTCTGACCTCATCAATTTGGGGAGACATTGACAAAACATCACTCTATTCCCTCCGCCTTAAGATCATACAGCGGTATCTTGAGCTGATGCTAGATTTGACAGAAATTGAATTTTCTCGAGGTATAGAAACATATCCAACTCTAAAACACAGGCCTCTTGCAGTTATAAATGAAACAGTCACCATTCTGCAGTCACAAATCATGATGCCAGTTCACAAAATCAAGGCTAACTTTTATCTAGTTCATGCTGATCCTCAAAACCTTAAAAACATAATCTACAAGTTCAGATCTATCGGTGGGATTGATATAAAAGAAATCATAAGGAGACATCCAAAGATAGCCATGAAAAACTATGACACTCTGGTTGAAATAAGAAAGATTTTGAAAGAGTATGAAATAAATGACGAAGCACAAAGGCGATGTTTTGAAATATACACCTTGAGCAGTGCAACTGTAAGAGAAAGACTAGAAAAAGTGAAAACTATTCCTGAATTTGTGACTTTTATCAATCACCCTCGGTTCCTTAAGATGATTCATTATAACAACACTGCCATGAAGAGACTTCAGAGATTATACAACAACAATAAAAAGTGTCTGAGTTTGAACATTCTCTCGGGAGCTTCTGCCCATTATGAAGTGTATGAAAAATCACCCGGTGACAGGCTCGGAAAAGGCAATGATTTAATTTTCTGTGTAGCACAATCCCTGAGCAAAAAATACAAAAATAGCCAAATTCGAGATGCAATTAAGAGGCATCCATTTTGGATAAACATACCCCTTGTTCAAGTGAAGTATGTGTATGAACAGCTTTCCAAAAGGTTCACTGATCAAGAAATTTATGAAAATTGTTCCATATTACTATATCCTTGGAACAAAGTACAAAAACTGCTCAGCGAGTTTGATAAGGAAATAACACTGAATAAAGAGTATTTTCATGAGTCCCTCGAGATTCAAAGTTTGAGTAAAACACAAAAATTGAGTTTGGTACAGTATGCTCTAGAAAAAGACCATTACTTTACTGGTAATGGGGTATGGAATGAAGAGAAAATTAAAACTATTGTTCCTTGTTAAGACTAATGTATGGAAAAGCTGTTATTTATTTTAATAAAACAGAATTATTATAATATTAATAATTGTATTATTTGTACACTACTATCTGTGCATTTAATTATTTCTACCAAAAAAATTAACCAGGATGGTTTGGTTTGGGTAAGCATTAGCAAACCCTCGATAGCAGGAGAGTTATTAATGATGATGACAACATAAATATTAGGCTAAATAGCAATATCGGGCTAGACAAGAAGATGTTGACTGTAATTTGACAATTATGACCTGTCATCGGTTGTTTTGGTGTTGCAAAAATATCTAAAATGTTTGCTAGCTTTGGCGTTAATAATTATAATGGGGTACATGTTTTCCGTACACAAAATTCATCTCAAAATTGTTTTAGATAAATTCTTGATTAAAATTTAATCTGTTTTGTCTATTTTACGTTCATATCAACGAACAGATTACGGCGTTGCTGTGATGCGATTCTAAGTGAAAATTTAGTCACGTAGCACAGATTTTACTGGTGAACTCTAGCAACATTTGTCAGTCTGTGAAAAAATGGCGGCCTTGCTACCCCGTTCCCTTGGTCTTGCAGAAACATTGATTATTAAAAATGGAAGTAAGGTGTGTATAATTCCAATATCTTGGTAATTATTAGCACAACTTCGGAAGAAACATTTTAAAATCATACAGTAGTGCCATACTCAGATAATTCACACGGTAAATCTCAAAATGTGTTCCCATAAGTAAACGCCACATATTTCGAGCATTTGCCCTTGATATATAAATTGAATAGGTACAATAGAGTTAAATAAGATCGGTAAACAGGTCGACCACGAGCTAGACAAATGGGCCTTGATTGCAAACTTCAAATTTATTTATAATCTGACCTTGTCGTTTTTCAGCTCGTATGTGACCTTACGTCATCAACATAGCATTACTACTACTTTGTATTCGCCTAAAAAATATTAAAATCCTAATTTTCACATATAAATCACGATACATATCAGTATATGCATGCCACAAAATAAATTCCCAATGTTAAATTTCGATTATACAACTACAAAAATCCTGGCATATCTAACTAGCATATAATAAGATGTTTTCTTATCATATAATCTTATCTCTTGAGTTTTGATAGCTGTGATCAGTTAAAAACAAGACATGTTAGTAGGCTGGGCGCTTCTGAATCTGAATTATAGGAGGAAAAAAGCATTATACCTATCTAACCATGTATACTTATATACCTACTTGTTATTGAATCTATTTTGAGAGGGCAATGGAACTGTCCACTTGCAGCAAATTAAAGCCACTGTAATAGGTATTTCAAGGTTTCTAAACTGTGTTTCATAACTAAACAACAGATCAGAACAGAGGAATTACAAATGTTTTGTATAAAAAACTAATCAGTGTTAAGTGGAAGTCATGGATTCCCTTTTTGTGAAATGAGAAGTCATGTGTGCCCTTTTTGCGAAATAATTTTATGTTAGCTGTAAGCGCATTCTAAATTTGACCGCTATTTTTATTTTATTTATGTACCTACTTAATATATTTTTTTAAAGTTAAATACAAAAACAAGACTGCAAATTCCACAATTTGTTTAAAATTATTATAATTGTCATATTATTTACTACGTTAACATGTTTTGATAAAGTACTTAATCAGTAGTTTTTAAATAACATTATTTATGTACAAACATAACTTATAGGCTTACATTTAATATAAAAATATAGATTAAAACCTACTCATTTGTAGGTTTCAAATAAAACATACAAAATATTAAACCTAACTCTTCACCTTCAATTAATCTTGTACACTTTCTCCCCAGCTCCTAGCAGCATCAAGCAGCATAGTCCCCAGCAAGCAGCAGGTCCGCAACCTGAACGTCCATGAATATGTCAGCTACACCCTGCTCCGTGACGCCGGCATCCCCGTGCCCAAGTTCCATGTGGCCAAGACCAAGGATGAGGTGGTCAAGTTTGCCACTGACCTCAACACCAAGGACATTGTCCTGAAAGCCCAGGTAATTAAGAATGAGAATAATACACATTGATTGTTTTTTTTTAACTAACGGGTTTGCACTTGGCCGTAGTTTGCCTGATAGTAAGCAAAGGCTATGGCCTAAGATGGAGCGTGCTTTCCTGATAAGAAGTGATTCACTCTCGCTTTGAAATTCGCTGGATAATAGTGCGTGGGGAACAGGGAGTTATTAAACATTAGGTTTCTTATCACGAAATAGGCTTACATTTGACGACAGCCTGCCTGATGCTAAGCACCACTGTAGTCTAAGATGTAGCACACTTGCCTAGAAGAAACCTAGAAACCTTTTTTTTGTTGGTCTTCAAGTTTCTTCTAGGCAAGCGCGCTAGATCGTAGATTATAACATCGCTTAACATCAGGCAAGTTGTAGTCAAGCGTAAGCCTATATCAAGTAAAAAAAATAATTAGAAGTGGTACCTATGTTTAGTTTTTCTTCTCTTAATCTGATTAGAGTGTAACATGCTTGCTTCAATGGCACTAAGTTATTAAAGTTTCAGATTAAATCTTGCTCTGATAGTAGAGATAACTGAATTGGTAACATATTCACTATAAAGTATGATTCATATTTATTTCGCTAAAAATGTGATTGAAGCATGTTATTCAGAACACATAATTATATTTTCATGTTTAAATTAAGGCTACAATGATACTTTCTTTAACCTTTAAGTAAATACTCAGGAATGTATTGTAAATCATTCTTTATTTACTGAATTTGCATCCTTAATTATTTACCTAAATAAATTACCTTATATGTATTATAATTATGCAATAAATATGCTGAGTGCTATAAATTTTGCTTATAACTATTATTATAACTCTTGTGATGAAATATAGATGCGATAGATATTTTCCAATATTGTAGCTGGTATGTATAAAGTTTCTGTTAATTGTAGGTCCTTGCCGGTGGCAGAGGCAAAGGCACATTCAAATCTGGCCTCAAGGGTGGTGTGAGGATGGTGCCCACGTAAGTAACATCCTAATACATCTAGTATATGTACATAATATATAATATAGTCAGTTCTTTGACAAATTGTGTTTGACAGGAGTTTAGTAGGATATTAATAAATCTAGCTCCTCTTTGTCAATAAACCTTTTGTTGGAAGAGTTTAATCTTGACTATAAAAAAGATTCTAAGTGAATGAAGAGACACCAGAGCAAATATAGCTAAATATTAATTTGTAGCAATTTATGGGTCACAATCAAAATTAGTTCAATTAGCTTTTATCAGTACAGTAAGTTTATCTATTTTTAATGTCAAACACAAACTGTTGGTCCTCTTAGCAAGTACTCCATAGTTTTTTGTGTCAAATTTTACATGACTACTTTCTAATGACAATCAGGATTGTAGGAATGTTTCTGACAGTTTAGTATTCTCGTTACATGAGTCTGAATCTTAAACAGGATGATGTAACTATAAAAGTAACTTATTGGACTCACAAGTTCAAGACACTGCAGTTATATTTGTTTTAAGTTACTATGTTTAATGTCTAAATTGATAAAAATGAAAGTATTGTGATAGATTACAACCATTACTACAGACTGCATTTTATTTCAAGAACAATAGAATTTCCACTGTTAGATTATCTTTATCTGGATACAATTTGAAAATTGAGTTAGCATTATCTTTAGGGCTGGATGCAATATGAGATATATACACTCTATTTGAAACTGTAAGTGTTTCATGAATTACCAAGCACTATTATATGTCAATTAGTGTCAATGTAAATTGGCTTGAAAACTATGATATTATTATAACAATTCTTATTTTCCTCCCAGCCCCCAGCAAAGAAAGACCTGATAAAAAATGATGACAATAATTACGAAATAAAAGTTTGGAAATCTATTTTTAAACACAATTAAAATAAACAGCACAACAATATCAACTAAATTAACAACTATATAATCTAAAAAATATATACAACTTTATTACGAAATCGTCGGTCGTGGAAGGACCCGGGCGTCCACCACGATGCATCTTCCCAAGAAAGTTCCCCTAACAAATTAATTCTGCGGGGGAGTCACGACCCTCAGTCATCTATACTAATATTATAAAGCCGAAGAGTTTGTTTGTTTGTTTGTTTGAACGCGCTAATCTCAGGAACTACTGGTGCTAATTGAAAACTTCTTTTTGTGTTGGATAGACCATTTATCGAGGAAGGCTTTAGGCTATAAAACATCACGCTGCAACTAATACGAGCGAAGAAACAATGGAAAATGTGTAAAAAACGGGGAAAATTATTTGAGGGCTTCCGTTGCGTGTGCTACGAAAACGGTTCAAAATATCAAAGAAATATGTATAAAAGAATTATTCCTCTTGAAATGATCTAACAAAATGTCTGCAACAGTATTTGTCTATCTTTTAAGATTAACTCACTAGAACCGTTTTTATGGTAATAACTATTCCATGCGGACGAAGTCGCTGGCACAGCTAGTGAGGTATACGACTCAAGAGAGATTACGAAATCAGTATAATCATATTCGCTTTCCTCCCAGCCCCGAGCTAGCCGGTGACCTGGCCAGCAAGATGCTGCAGCAGCTGCTGGTGACAAAGCAGACTGGCGCCGGCGGCCGCATCTGCAACATGGTGATGGTGACCGAGAGGAAGTTCCCGCGCAGGGAGTTCTACGTCGCCATCATGATGGAGCGCAGCTTCAACGTGAGTGTCCTTCGTTACAGCCACTGGTGGACACTGTACCACCGGGGTCTGAACTTTGTACCACTGAGGTCTGAACTTTGTTCCACTGAGGTCTGAACTTTGTACCACTGAGGCCTGAACTTTGTACCACTGAGGTCTGAACTTTGTACCACTGAGGCCTGAACTTTGTACCACTGAGGTCTGAACTTTGTACCACTGAGGTCTGAAATTTGTACCACTGAGGTCTGAATTTTGTATCACTGTGGTCTAAACTTTCACTTAGGTCTGAATTTTGTACCACTGAGGTCTGAACT
The DNA here is from genome assembly GCA_964023185.1 of Macaria liturata. Taxonomy (NCBI): domain Eukaryota; kingdom Metazoa; phylum Arthropoda; class Insecta; order Lepidoptera; family Geometridae; genus Macaria; species Macaria liturata. The sequence goes on from OZ026829.1 coordinate 8,796,341, forward strand.
TTGTACCACTGAGGTATGAACTTTGTATCACCGAGGTCTGAACTTTGTACCACCGAGATCTGAACTTTGTACCACTGAGGTCTGACTTTGTACCACCAACTTCTGAACTCTAAACTCTGATAAGTTGATATGTAGTTGGTTAGGGAAGTTCATAGTTAGTGAGGTGGTCATTTGTTACTTACTCATTTAATTACATATTGTTGAACTTATTCCTATAAAACGTTTGTGATACCTGTTTGAATAGGTATATGATATTAAAAAATAAAACAAGTAAAAAAAATGACAGATATAAATAAGACCTGTATAATTTAATTCAAAAAGACCTGTATAATTTAATTCAAACGAAACTCAATCAATCTAAGTCATGTACAGTGGCATACTTGAACCAATGATAGTGATCCTCCAACCGTAGAAGTTTCTTTGGCTTCTTTTATAGTGAAAACTATCCGAATCTGTCAGTATTCCTTGCTGAGTATCTTCTTAAGAGTAATTTCCTCCCTTCCCTGCAGGGCCCCGTGATAATCGCGTCCTCTCAGGGCGGTGTGAACATCGAGGACGTGGCGGCTGAGAACCCCGACGCCATCACGTACGAGCCCATCGACATTGTGGCGGGCATCACGGACGAACAAGTGCGCCGCGTCACTGCCAAGGTAACACTTGTTTATTTATGTAGAAGGAGGATTAAGGATAAGGATTTAAGTAAAAGGAAAAATATGTTTATTTGCCATTTGTAAACCTAACCTATATATTACAATATTCATATTCTAGTTTTTTTAGGTAGACAGAGATACGAAATACGAAATACATTCTTTATTTACAATAATAAAATATAAAAATAAGGGAAGAAAAACTAAACATACTACTTCTAACTACTACAAAAAAGGGGCACTTAGAAAATCGTTAGAAAAGCCTAAAGATAATCCAAGTGCTCCAGCCCACTACCAGAGGGCAGCGTGCCCAGCATACTGGCCGCATTACCACGCTGGATGGCAATGCTGATTCGTTGAGCCAGAAAAAGGCCAGCATTTTGGTTTTGGAAAATAGTATGGGCTCCCGGACCCCACGACCCCAAAGTCTCGACTCCAAAAGGCTCAAATATGTAACCTCGGCCGAGGTTAGCATGTTTGCGTCTCTTGTGTTGCTCGGCAATAATAGCCGCCGCTCCAGCCCGACACCGTGTCAAAGACAGATGAGACGGCGCCAATGTGTCGACGCAAGTTGCGTCCCACACAAGGGGCCGACCCAACTTCCAGGGCACAAGAGTAAATAAGTATATAAGTATATTCTAGTTAATTTACAATACAATAGGATTATAGCATTAACAGTAGACCCCAAACTAGGCGTTAGCCTGTATAGTTTTAGATTTAGATAAAAACAACAGATCCTGTAGATAACCCACTTTAGATAAGTTCGGAGTTTATTTAGACGTGCAACTTACCGAGCCGTGTTCGTCACATATTTTTATTTACATTATTTAAAGATTAAGAGATGAATTATATCTCAAATTGTAGGCATGGTAAGAGCTCGGCTCTAGAAAACCAACCACATAAGTTTTGATTGTGTGAAAACATTTTGTGCTATTGAAAATAGCCCCTATTTTCATTTTCCATTTTCATACACCATTACTTAAAAACGAAAATGTTAGTTACAGTTTCTTTAATACCGCAATGAACCAGCGAGCGACTGATATAGTCTACTTTTGAACCCAACACAATGCAAGCAAAGCTACAGACATCCTGCTGTGTTGTTAGATTTGATAGAATGATGCAGATTTTATTTTATATATTTTATTTGTGTTTAGATCGGGCTGGAGACAGAGGAGGCGGTGGACATGATAAAGAAGATGTACAAGCTGTTCCAGGAGAAAGACGCGCTGCTCATCGAAATCAACCCCTACGCGGAGGACGCAGTCTCTGGACAATGTGAGTGGAAATACATCATTTTATAATAAACTAGTGGAAGCCCGCGGCTTCCCTCGCATTATTTTAGGATAAAAAGTACCCTATGACACTCCTAAGACCTCATGCAGCCAGCATTATGCTGAGTTGGGGTTGTATTGCGCAAATATGTATTTTATTTAAATAGTTTTATATATATTTCTTGCTTGTACTTATTTGCTACAATAAATGTTTTTCCTTCTTTCTTTCATTCTACCTACATACCAAAAATCACGATGATCCGTTCAGCCGTTTTTGCGTGATGAGAGTGTAAAAAAAACAGACAAAATTTCTAAACATTGTTGGAACGTGTTCTGCTATCAATTCAAAGTATCTTCAAACATTTTTTTTTAATATCTTCAATTGTTTAAACTTTCTCCCCCCTTCATCTTTATTATATTTATAGATAATGTACCACAAATCTTCATAAATATATTTGTTCCGTAGATTTCTGCCTGGACGCGAAGTTTCGTTTCGACGACAACGCCGACTTCAGGCAGAAGGAGCTGTTTGCGTACAGAGACACCACGCAGGAGGACCCCAAGGAGATCGAGGCGGCCAAGTACAGCCTCAACTACATCGCGCTTGATGGTCAGTAGCGATATATTGTTATTCTTTCTTTTTTGTCTTTTTGTCTGTTTGTATGTTTTTTTGTTTGTCTGCGGATTACTCGGAAGCTATAAGTGATATCGATATGATTCTTTTTGTATTAGATTAAGCATAATATATCAATGTAAAATCAGTACAAGTTTCATCAACAGTTGTTTTTGAGATATGGTCAGATAACTTTCGACTACTACGCTTTCTTTAGACAGAAGGAGCTGTTTGTACAATGTACAGCCTCAACTACATCGCGCTTGATGGTTAGTAGTGATGTTTATGTTGTTGTTTACCAAATATATACAATGTCCACTGTTTTTTGCACATCTCTGGCTTTTGATGTTAATTTCGGTGGGGTCTTTTACTTATTAGAAAATCGGAAAGTTGTCTCTGACAAACGTAACGCTAATCATAAAAGCCTTGATAATAAAATATAAAACATTCTGTTGGGTAATAGTTTTGGTAGAAGGTTCGATGGTATGTTTGTAATGAATGAAGGAAATACTTAATTGACTGGTAAGTAAGTTTCATATTTTCATAACCATGTTTTATTTCCATGTCTCGAAAAGAAAACCTTTGCTATGAAAAGTTCTAATATATAATTTAAAATAATAAGAATCTTTAAAATATTTAATTTCGATGTATTACAATGCTTAATAATTACGTAAACTATAAAAAAAAATCTCACCCTAATAATGATAATATGCAGATTACAATTTATGATATCGTCTTATCGCTACAAACATCTATCTACACAAATTACGCATTGCGCAAACTTGTCTGTCTGTGATGTCATACATTGTTCGTCTGTATAAATAAGTTCAGCGAATTATGTGTGACGTTGTAGTACTACTTGTGCACAAGTTTGTATTTATATATTGTCGCCTGACCTTTTGTCTGTATGTTTGATGCCAATTATACAAGTACATAGTTGAGCTACAAAATGATAAGACTGCTCGAAAACACTTGAGATCAGACAGTTAAAATTTCGTTTTGTTGAAATATCTAATTAACGATTCCTTTTTAATTGAAATCAAATGTCTGAGTTATGTACAATGAATACCTTTTTTGTTTGTTAACAAATTTTTTTTTCGTTTCTCATCTTTTTTATCACGCGCCAGCTGATATTTAGTGCGAAATTCAAACGTACTGAGCCCTGCTTTAGGTATCCGAGGGACCCTGTATTAAAAGGCTGCAGCAAGCTTCGTATTTATTTTGATGATATATATATATTATATTTAAAAACTCACAAAAAGTACGCGTGATAAGTTAGTAAAAATAAAATGTCACTGAATATTTAAAGAGGAAAAATGAGCGTGCTGGATCACGACGCCTAGATTCTGTGACTCTGTTGGAGCCTTCCCTCATAGGCGAACCTATAATAATGCACAAACAAACAATTATATTATACTAGCGGACCCGACAGACTTCGTCCTGTCTGTTGACTCTTTTACTCTTTAGTTAGTTAGAAAACGTTTGTATGGGAAAAAGAAAAGTGCGGTTTTTTAGGGATTTTCTGGCATTTTTTTCTCGCCGTTAAAACCATACTTGAACTTCAACGAATATTAAAAAAAAAGAATTGGCCAAATCGGTCCAGGCGTTGTTGAGTCATGCGCTTACCAACACTTTTTGTGATTCATTTTTATATAGGTATAAGAGAAGATTATGATTATCTTATCAATTATTGCTTAGGAAACATCGGCTGCATGGTGAACGGCGCCGGGCTGGCGATGGCCACCATGGACATCATCAAGCTGTACGGCGGCGACCCGGCCAACTTCCTCGACGTGGGCGGCGGCGCCACTGCGCAGGCGGTCTCGGTAAGTGCACATACAAAAAAATAACTTACATTCTTTTTCAATTGATGGTGACTGTAACTTAGTAGTTACAGTAGTTAGTAGACTGTAACTTAGTAGTTATAGTTACCGTAAGGCATGATTACATTTAGTTGTATATTTTATAACATTCATTCATTTTGAAAGCTCAATTCTGGGTCAAACGGTCCACTAACATCTGTGACTTCCATTTGACCTGCGCTAAATGAGCTCAGATAATATGCAGTCGAAACTAGTACGTTTGAATGCCGGAAGGCACTAAGTGTCCTGTTGTGACCGGTCTCATCGACGTCGGTCATTGTTGTCTGATCAATTGTTTGTGATTAAAGACATACATTGATAGGTATTTCATTTAACAAATAGTAGGTACCAGCTGTACGTTATAGTACGTCTTTCGATAAATTATTACAGAGGCCCTTCGGGTATTTGGAAAATTCGAGACCAAGCCGCTAACTTGCTCGTATATTTTTCTCTTTAAGTCTTATTTCCTCATGTCTGAGGGTCGTCTCGCAGAATTATTTCGTTAGGGTAGTTCTCTTGGGCAGGTACAAGCTCGCTCGTAAATAAGCTTACTTAAAAAAATGCAATAAGGAAGTCATATTATTTTGTAAATGCGAAAGTTGTATATGTTGGTTTGTTGCTATGCGTGTTCCTCTTTAACACCGCAGCAAAGCGACGGATCATCGTATTTTTTTGCGTGAATATACATAGTTAATAGCTCTGTAAGTGACATGGTAATTTTGACTATTTTTGAACTAAATAACGCGAACGTAATCGCACACATCATCAAACTGTTTTATAAATTAGTAAAATATTTCATATTTGAACAAAAATTGGCTTGCACTTTACCACTATTTCCATATTTTTTGCGATAATTGTGGTCAAGTGCAAAACCATTACGTTACATAAGTATGGATTTATGATGTGTTATAAATATAAATACCTCGAAAACACTTGTTTCGTTATCTCAACGAGATTATTTCTCCTATCGTGGATTTACCCGTATAAAAACAGTAAAATACAGTAATTAAATCTCTGTAGGTTTTCTCTGGTATTATTGCACAATAACAACAATTTAAATACACAATTTGTGTAAGATTAGATTAATGAAGTGCCTAATTATTCTTTCCGGCCGATAAAAAAGTATTTAATAACGATACTCCTCACGATACAATAAACCAACCAAAGAAGCTTGAATTGGCTATTTGAATGAAGTGCTAGCGTTATCTATCAATCATAGAAGCCAGTTACTGCTCTGAGAGGAAACTTTCGAATCTCAGGATCACATAGTCATATTCTAACCACAATTATATCTCAGTGCAATATCGACGCGGTCAGTCCTTGGATGGGTGACCGAAAAGTGGCATTCCATTTTGGGCGCTTCCGTGGCTCGAATGACACGTTAAATTGTAGGTCCCGGCTGTTTGTCTAGTACAGCAGTCGTTAGCCATGACAGAGGCCCTTAGGGCGGCTTGATAAACTCTCGACACCAGAGTCGATAAGAAGAAAAAATGAAATATCTGTAATAGAATGAACCATTATGAATAAGTATTGTACTAAAACTAAGGGCAGCCTATTTTCTAAGACTATTTTCTATCCCACTTACTACTAATATTGTAAAGAACATGACTCTTGCCGGACACATACCGTATTCACAGACTATTTTTTTATCAGGGATTGACGCGGGGTGTTGCTAGTAGCAATAAAAGCTTTATTAACTCTACTTTAAAGCCCATTTCTCATTCCAGGAAGCGTTCAAGATCATCCTCTCGGACCCGAAGGTGTCCGCCATCTTGGTGAACATTTTCGGCGGCATCATGCGGTGTGACGTCATCGCGGAGGGCATCATCAACGCCGCCAAGAACTTGAACATCGAGATACCCGTCATTGTGCGCTTGCAGGTATGTATATATACACAAGACATTTTTAATATTGAGCAAAAAAATACGAAAAAGCTGGCCAAGTGGGAGTCGGACTCGCGCACGAAGGGTTCCGTAAAATCATCTAGCTATCACGGTTTATGAGATACAGCCTGGAGACAGACAGCGGAGGCTTAGTAATAGGGTCCCGTTTTAACTTTTAGGTACGGAACCCTAAAAAGTAAAAAGTTGTTTATGCCATAAATTCTTACTTAGGTACTTAAATTTGATGTTCACTAATTATATTCACAATACATGTTTTCACGTACCTTGGTAGATCTCTGGGTCCTGCAATAGGTCTGCTTGCACATCCTGAAGTCGGTTAAAAATGAATGATATTACAGTATTCGATTGGCCTAAAATCGTAGCTTAGCTTAAAATATTATAAATTTACCTAAAATGTCAAAATAAAGAAGTAGTAACTAGTATAACAAACAAACGGTTCAGTACCGTCTGTGTTCCAAAAGTAATAATCTGTTTAGACTTTTTGTTGAGAAAAATGTATTGTTGAAGCTTATCCATTAACTAGCTGTGCGCGCGACTTCGTCCGCATGGAATAGTTATTACCATAAAAACAGTTCTAGTGAGTTAATCTTAAACGATAGACATATACTGTTGCAAATTTTTTGTTGGATCATTTCAAGAGGAATAATTCTTTCATACATAATATGTTTTTGATATCTTGAACCGTTTTCGCAGCACACGCAACGGAAGCTCTCAAAGATGAATAATTTTCCCCGTTTTTTTCACATTTTCACTTTGTTTCTTCGCTCATATTAGTTGCAGCGTGATGTTATATAGCCTAAAGCCTTCCTCGATAAATGGTCTATCCAACACAAAAAGAATTTTTCAATTCGCACCAGTAGTTCCTGAGATTAGCGCGTTCAAACAAACAAACAAACAAACAAACTCTTCAGCTTTATAATATTAGTATAGATTTACTGTTTACTTAACATATATTTGTGTATAGCAAAGAAAGTTACCAAAACTAGGATGTAGCATACATAAAAAAGTACTCTTTAAATTTCCTAAACTAAAATGAATGTGATCACGCCACTATTAAAAATACCACCAAATAGGAAGCATAACCTAACCGCATTTATGTTTCGTTATCTTGGATTAAATTCAAAGAAATCGAGCAAAGTTCAACGGTTTTTTGTGTGTAAGATTGAAATATACCTACTGATATGAGAACAGTTATCGTTTCATGACAAATGCTTTTTGCGAAGTTATAAGTCTGTATCTATTTGTTTGATGATAAATTAAAGTATAACTCCCCTTTTTTGAGTCATATACCTCATTACTAAGGGTTGTGAATCGTGACTCCCCGCAGAATTCATTGGGGGGCCCAGGTCCTTCCACGGATGACATGTCCTCAGATATTGTGGCCCTCAAACATTTCGTTTTCCTCACGATGTTTCCCTTCACCGTTAAGCAAGTGCAAATTCACCCTTAAATTGTTTTGGTTGGTGTAGGGCCGTATTCGAACCAGTGTGCGTCTGGATGAAAAGCAGACATTGGAACCGCTGAGCCACACTCGCTTCTAAAAGAATTGATAACCTCAAATTTTTAAAGTCGGTTAAAAATGGATGAAAATCTTATAACTTATTATGACGAATATTTGTTATCTTAACTATGAACTTGACCTTCAATGTTATATCAGCTGTTTTATATAAGTCAATGAACTTATGTTGCAATTCGCGATTTCAATAGCCCATAGTGGAATCTTATCTTTCACTTAAACAAGGGGGCTCGGCCATTGAATTGTTAAAATATTAGGGTTATTACACTTTTTAAAACTTTTTGGGTATATTATTTTTTGCCCCATAAATTTCGTTGACCGAATTTTGTTTGTTTGCATTAATTTTGTTCCCTTCCCTATAAAATTCGTCACAGGCACGATTTTTATTTAAGATTACTTAATCGTATACATATTTCGTAAATTCCAAATCATGTTTTCAACATTAAGTTCGTTAGCCCGTAATGAAAAATATGTACCCAAAGCTACTTTTAGAATGCGTAGAACGCATGTTTTTGTAAACCTTTATAGAAGAAGTATATTATTCCAATTTCCCTCTTAAACTTCTTATCTGCGTTGTTATGCTAAAGATTGAGTTGTACGGACTTTGGAATATCTATCTCGTACAGATAACGTCGTTGTCTATCACATACATAATATATGTACATATACGCGTCATATGTGTTTCGTAAAGTTGACTCAGAATATGTATTTAAATGATTTATGTTGCGAAATTCGTGATTGATTCATTTTTGAATAACATAGCTCAATGCTATGTAATTTGAATACCATTGAAAATCTGAATTTGAGAGTCACAGCTTTTAACTTTTGTATGATATAACTAGTGGATGCTCGCGGCTTTGCTCGCATTAAGAAGTAAAACTTGCATCCCCTATTTCACCCCCTTAAAAGCGGCTTTTCCAAAAATCCTTTCTTAGCGGATGCCTACGTCATAACATCTACCTGCATGCCAAATTTCAGCTCGAACCGTCCAGTGGTTTGGACTGTGCGTTGATAGATCACTATATCAGTCAGTCAGTCAATCAGTCGGTCAGTCACCTTTGAGTTTTATATATTTAGATGTATGTATGTTGTTCTGGTTTTTAAACTGAGACAGTATGAATGTTATTTCGTATCTAAAGGTTACCAGTAAAATGAAAGTAATAACTAAGTACCTATAATAATTAGTAACAACAAAGGAAACATTCGCCAAGCCAGCTGAAAAGACATAAATTTCTATTCTATAGTTTATATGTAGGGATGTATTGTAGTTTTTCACATTACCTTGTCTGTGAGGCAGTAACCTTAACTATTTCATTTTTATGTGATACATGTGTTACTTTGCTAATACAGTAGTTACGCTTGACTATTATTTCTTGGTACAAAACCATTTTATATTATTTTCAAGACTCTGTTGCCAAAATCATGGTTACCTTGTTGCGATACGAAAGCGGACGAATTTTCGCTTATTAACGGTTCCGAATAAAAGTTGAAAGTATAGGTATACTTCGTGCATTCAACCATGATAATTTGTATTTTCCGCGAATTTGACGCACAATACGCGGAAATGTCAGTTTCTTCTTATCTAATGAGAGTGGCCAACTCTGGTGTCGAGAGTTAATCAAGCCGCCCTAAGGGCCTCTGACATGGCTTACCGACTGCCGTACTAGACAAACAGCCGGGACCTACAATTTAACGTGTCATCCGACCCACGGAATGCCACTTTTCGGTCACCCATCCAAGAACTGACCGCGTCAACCTTTGCTTATTATTTTTATTTATCAAAATTATCATATACTAGATATAACAAACAGGCTTTTTAAAAGTTTTACGTAGCCCCATATATTTGTATAGCCACAATGTTGTACCTACTAGTGTTCTGCTTCTATTCCGTTTTTTGTGACTATAAAGTCTTAAGAAACGCGCAAACATATACAAATAAATAAATCTTTCTAATAATTTTTTTTGGGCCACTGAGATACAGGCTGGCCTAGTTCGGGATCATCGTGTTCAGTAGTATAATAGTGTATTCGACTTAATTATATAAATGTGCTACCGTGTATTTCTTACGGGAAATAAATTTATATTTGATTTTTCCCAGGGCACCAAGGTGACCGAGGCCCGCAAGCTGATCGCCGAGTCGGGGCTCAGGATCGTGCCCCGCAACGACTTGGACGAGGCGGCCGCGCTCGTGGTGCAGCTCTCAGAGATCGTGGCGCTCGCCAAGAAGGCCGGCGTGGAGGTCAGATTCGCTATCCCCAAGCACATCATCGACAAGTAAACGCGTACTTTGTAGGCCGGACGTGGTGGGCGAGTTTATTAGCTTGAGTTTGATAAAGAGTGGGATTCAACTGCCTGACTCCCTGTACCCCACGGAATATAACCTTGCGATCTTCAAAGCGAGAGTGACTCGGTTCTTACTGGGTAAGCACGTTCCATCCTAGACCGTAATGATTGCTTAACATCAGGCGAATTACGTTCTAGTGCAAACCTTGTAAAAAAACAAACTGATAAGTTATGGGATTCAATCTGATATGTTGTGAGATTCGCGCTGTTGGATGTGAGATTCAAATTACTAGCTGGTGAGATTCAAGCTACTAACCCCCGGTTTTTATAACGACGAGTAGTTTAGTTCTACTGATTCAGTAGCGCATCGTTGCTCTTGATTTGATGAGAGAGTTTTATAGTCTTTCTTTAACCAGGGGTTGGTGTTTAGATTCAATCAAGCACAAGATTCAAACTTCTTGGCAGTGAGTTTCCCAATCTAATTCTTTGAAAAGCAAAATTATAAAATTTTGTAACAGCAAATTAACAAACAGATAGTGAATCTAATAAACTCGCCCGATACAACTGAGGCGGTAACAGTATTCTCATCATCTATATGTACCTACAGCGTCAGATCGCCTGTTCTATTATATTCGAATTTACTATATACCGTTGCACATTGTTACTCAACACATCTGTAACTTGCACCTCTATGTACTTCTGCTTGTAGATTATATACATATTTATATTCTACGTACATTAAGTCGCGCTATTGTATAACTTAGATAGGTATATAATTTTGAATTGTTACACTCAGATCGATATTTATCTGTTAAGGTATAGTGTTGTTGTTTGTGATTCCACGCGTGTTATACATGTTTTGATTCACTAAGTATTTTATTGGCATGCTATTGTCTTGTAAAATTATCGAGATTGCTTTATGTCGCGACGTGGTTGTGACTTATAAAGCGCGTTTACGATACACAACCAAAGCCGTCACCTTATTGAGATAAAACATGTATACTATATGAACTATTCGCGTATTTCTTGCAACAAGAAATGTCCGAGAATATTTGGATCAGTCGGTGGTACGTCTGTGTGTAGGTAGTTAGGATAAACTCATGTTACTATTTATTGAATACCATCTAGAAGTAAGTGACCATTGTAGTAGTTGTTGATGTAATTTAGTTAATACGAAACAGTCCTAGATCGAATATTTTGACGCTGCATTCCGTGAGATACGAACGTTAAAGTAAATGGAAGCAGCCATGTTTTATATAAATGTTATATTATCGTTGCCGAGTAAGTACCTACCGCTCTATGTGGAATGTTTATGTACATTTAATTTGGAAGTATTTATTTGCGGCGAGCCCGAGGGTGCCCCGAGACGTGTATCAGCGCAATAATTTGTAGTATTTTGTACATTTACTCAATGTATATGTATTTCTTTGTAAATAGCAAGACATTTGTTAAGTTTATGTATCTGATTGAACGCAGAGATAACTCTCGCAAAAGAACAATATTGTATGTATAATTAATGTGAACATCATATTTATTTTTTGGGCTTTTTGAAGTCATTGTAATACATTTATTTTAGATCTGAAATGTTGTTTGTTGTTTACATCCCACCTTTGTTATAATAAGTTGAATAGATTCATTTAGAGTACTTGGTAATTTGTAGATCGTATTAAGAACCAGTCGTAAAATATAAGTATTAGAAATAGATATCTTAAAAGACTTTTATTTTTAATATGAGTACAAGATAATTCAGAGATCTTTTATCACAAAATCTTGCTTTATCGGTATTTTGGAGAACTACAATGGAAACAAATTAAAATTCTACCTTTATCCCGAAAAAACAGCCAAAGCCTGCATTCTCTAGTGACGATACAGTACCCAGTTAGTTACCCACGACACAAGCGTTTTCTTAGTATGTAGCTAGATGGCGCTGTGTGCAATGTCCCAGAATATTTATCTATTTGCAGGCGCAATTGTACGTGAAAAAAGGTTCAAAGGGAGGAGACGGGTAACACATCGTAGCACTCAGAAGGCCGCCGATTACAACATACGTGTATTTTCTACCTTTCGACTTCATAAATTGTTTGTCAAAACAGATTTATAAGGTTTTTTTACATGTGACAAGTATTTCACCACAATGTTGTCCGGAACGGGTCTTATACAATTGTGTATTTTTGTCGTCGTTTTGTCTCAAATGAGGCGTTTGTAACACACTTTTATATGATGTGTAATGTATTAAAGTGATGGAAAGTCGGTAACTTTTTCATAGTGAAGACATAAGTCAGTTGATGTAAAGTTTCCGCTAGATGGCAACTTTAATATAATATAGCTTTGATGATATTTTTGTAGGTAATGTTTTACAGCTTTTTGTAATCTTATAAATCTGCTTCGACATTAGTAAACAGGGGTGAAAAAAATCGTGAATGTAATTTTGTAATCAATGTATAATATAAAAGAAGCAAATTCGGTTTGTGATAAATCATTTTTAATAAAACTGTACATCATGATTATAATTTCGTTATTATATTTTCACTTTAACTATAAATAGTTGGACTTAATGGACACTTGACTCTGGATGAGAACGTAACTGAAGCATTCATATAATCATATAATCATAATATAATCATATAATCGACCTTAACTACTAAATAATATTAAACTAAATTGTTCAAATCAACAATTGCACTGAGATAGCGTGAGTAACGTGACAAGACAGAAAATATTCATTTATAATATAATATTATATTTGACGAGGCTATATTGTCACTTACTCATGTCCGGCGCCGTGTACGAATTGTGTGACAAAATAGCCTCGTCGTATTGTATATATATATATTATGTTTATATTTATTACTATACACTATACGACCTCCTTGCTAGGTGTGGAGATACCTAACGCCTCTTCATATCCGATCTTAGTCTCGTGTTTGTCTGAAAAGGAATCAAATAAAAGTGTAAAAATTCTAATATTATAATATAGTTTTTAAGCAAGTTTCACATCAATTCTAACGACTAAACCAATTTGGGAACATTTTCGCATAGAGTTAGATGAGATCTTTGATTAACACAGGCTGTTTTTTTCTATCCTAGATGAGTATGGGCCAATTCGCAAAGCACATCTGCTATTATAATATGTTATATTTAAAACTTACGTCTTCGCGTTTAACTTTGAACCAGTTTTGATAAACTTTGGTATAGATAGATAGACTTTTTTAAGGCACACATTTTCAAGAGGGCTACAACCATGAGGCACTGCTAGGATGGTATACTCAAGAATAGAATAGGGTATATGCATGGAACTGAAATTTGATTTTTGTAAATATACTATAAAAATATACCAAAATACTAAACGAGCTGTGCAAACCCCATTTATATCCACTGAAAAATAAAGAAGTTATGACCAATTGAAGATTTCATTCCACCTTTCTTTCAAAACAGAATTTTCTATGTATTTTGTATGGCGTTAGTGCCATGTGACGTCACATGGCATGTCGGTTCTCTCTGTCTAATCGTAAACTAAAAACGTGTATAACTGCGTTATTGTTAAAGCTAATTGAAAAATATTTTCACTATGCTGATTGTCTAAAGCTTTCATTGAAGTAATAAAAAAAAAGTTGTGCATATTCCCTATTACCAAATTCTCGACACTAAAATAAGATAAACATATCAAGCTCACCTTTTTTCGATGATTTCTTCTTCTTGCTTTCTTCCCCGTCTGTCTTTTTCTTGGACTTCTTATGTTTATCAGTCTTTGATGGCTTCCCCTCGTCCGGGAACGAGTCGCGAGTACTTGATTTAGATTTCTTCTTGCCGTTGGATTTAGGTACAGACTCATCATTGTCGTTAGCTAGCTCTGGGAGAATCAAGTCCACCTGTAACAAAGTAGTATTTTCCCGATGTATAGTTTCAGAATTTGCAGAACCTACACCTGTATTGTACGCTTGCAATTCCTCAGTTTGTGAATATAAAATGATAAAAATGACTTTATTGCACATACAAAAACTTTAAGATACTATTGTACTTTGTTTAAGCTAGTAGTAGCAACTTTTGCCCAGTAGTGGGACAGTATATAAAAAAAGTAACAAATAAACTGACGTTCAAACAAATTGACCTATTTTGATAACTCCGACTATTACCTATTTGGATATCGACTCCTCTCCATCCTACGGTTGCCTGGAAGAAATCGCTGTTAGCGATAAGCCCGCCAGTTGTGGCACTATTTTTTAAGACTTTTGTGTTTCTGTTTGTCTTTTTTTCTGTATGTGTGTTACAATAAAGAGTACACATGACCGACATGTGACATGTCGTTTGTACAGTTAGTATAAACCCTAGTTTTGTTCAGCATGGGACTACGAAAGAGAAAAACGAAAGTCTTTATCAGAAGCTTTTTGAGAGGGTATTTTGAAAACCCACGACACCAGTGTTGGCCACTCTCATGCGATAAGAAGACTATACAATATACATATATAAATAGAAGATTGGATATGTGACTAGATGGCGCTGCAAAAAATATTCTAAAATACATATTTCTTTATTTACCTTAGTTTCAGTGTTCTTAGATTTCTTCTCCTTTTTCTTTTTGTTAGTTTTCTCGTCGGTTTTTTTGTCGGTGGATTTCTTCTTGGATGGCTTCGGCTTCTCGAGGAAGCCGGCGTCGGGAGACGGGTACTGGTTCAGTCTGGATGTCAGTAATTCATCTTCACGGAGAGGTCTGGAAAGAGAGGGTTTAGTATGTTAACTAAACGGTTTTCTCTCACGTGTAATTCGTCTGCGTGCTACCGCGGTCCCAGAACATACGTTCTAAAGATGGATGTCATAACGTCCGAAACGCGTAAACAACATACGCGAATTACACGTGAGTGAAAACCGTTTTGTTAACATATTGATAAAATGTCTCACGAAAGTTTTAATATTAGAGAGGGTTTCATTGTGAACTTACTATTTCTTTGATACCATTTTATAGAAATAACTGTGTTCATCATATTTCATAACTCCGGCTAACACCTAATAAGGATGGGTTCCATATAATAAAATAACGACGCGTTTGAGTTTGAGATTTTTTAAAATAATTTACTGAGCACATGTCTAAACACCGAGCAGTGTAGGTACTCAGGGTTTTGGAATCAAAGTTATGATAATGTTAAAATGTCTACGAAGAATCGGTAGGTACTATAGAAAATTAACAGAAATTCCACGAGATGGTCAACTTGCGGTCGAGTTGGTGGGCGGGGCTTAGCTGCTTTGACATTGACGTGACATTATATAAGGAGTTACAACTTTATTAGTGTAATATGCCGCCACCCCCGGGTTCCGTGAGGGCGTGTGGCTGGCGCCGGAGCCCGGGCCGCCGGACGAAGAGAGATGACTGAAGAAAAGCCACTCCCGTCGGCATCATCCAGTCCACATCAACAATAGTGCTCCCCTCAACCTCCACCCTTGATTATTGTATAGAATCTGTAAATTCATACCTGGCTTTAGCTTATGGAGGAGGTTTCCTAGAAAAGCAGCACGCTCCCATCAATTAAAAAGCGAAGAGCACAGCCGGGCCTAGCGTGGTCGAGCCGCAAAAGAAACAGCCGGCTATGGAAACCTCCTCCTCAATTCCCCGGGTCCTGCGTGCCCCGGAGCCCTGTCCCTTAAGAGATCTCTATCTCGCCGAGGTTCCTACCAGTCACCTTCAGGGGCTGGAAGCAGACCCGCCGACTGACTGACTAGTAGTGTATATGCTCACTGGTCGAGATCCAGGTCGAGTGCTCGGTGCGGGTCGTCGGGCGGCGCGGGCGCCTCCTCGTCCGAGGGGGCTGCGCCCTCCGGCATCTCGCCGCCCAGCGCCACGCTCGGCCGGGAGACCTCCTCTGAAACAATACAACAATAATAAGCTTCAACAAGATAAACAATTATGCAAATTTATACCGTGTTAATATGATAATTCGATAAAAACCTAATCATTAAAATTAGCTCGTTTGCTACTAAGTCAAAGCGCAAATTAAAAATGCACTTGCATAATAATAATAAATCCAAATTCCATAATCTTACTTTAGCAATAAACGTTAAAGACTATTAAGTTATAGGAGGAATTTAAAACCGAATTCGGAATTTTATTTATCACATTACACAGATAACTAAAATTAATGAAACAAAACATTTCGTCAATTAAATGCTCTAAATATTGCGGTCGACCAAATGACTTATTTTTTAACACTCGGCGAAAAAAGATTTTGCCGATTCTGGTTTTTCAACTGTGATAACGTAATCTACTATACAAAAATAAGTCGGATTTTCCTTCCTGACGCTATAACTCCAGAACGCACGAACCGATTTCCACGGTTTTGCATTCGTTGGTCTCGGGCTCCGTGAAGTTTATAGCAAAGAAAATTCAGGAAAAATTTCAACAAAAAAGCGGGAAAACAGGGAAAATCATTTTTCACATACAAAAAACGAAGACATCTGGTGGCGAAACGGAGTTCGCCGGGTTTGCTAGTGCTACATGTATGTTGCGCTGTGTGATATGTCCTGATATATTAATTTACATTTATAATTTATTACCTTCGCTCTCGGATTCAGAGATGTGTTTCTCCTTTTTGCTCTTCCGTTTCTTGGAGGGGCGCTTCTCCTTGTTCTTCTTAGTGGAGTTCTCGCGGGAGATCAGGTATTTGTCAGATCTCTTTGCTGGAATAACAGACTAGTTGGAATTAAATATAATCAACTCATTCTAGAAATGAAACAGTATAAAACACTTACTCGTATGCATGTATACCTATTGGTTCATAAGTAGGTCGGTATAAACATTTAAATTGTTCCGTAAATGGGACAACATAAAAACCTACTATTGTTCCAGATAAACAGACAAACATCCATGCACGAGACAGTATAAAATTCTGATACTGTTTCATAACTGGAGCAGTTTTAACTCCTGTTGCTCCACAGTACATACGACACTGTATGAAAGGATAAAAACCTTTCTATTATTAGGTACCTACATTTACAAGTACATAGCATTAAGATCTGTAACTAGTTATTTAAGTGTAAATAAATGATTATTATTATTATTATTATTCATTAAATAAGACAGTATAAAACACTTCGTATTGCTTTACATTTGGAACAATACGATGTGTTTTATATTGTATTATTTCATATACGGAACAATATAAAACAGTAATAGTGTTCCATGGGCGAAAGTCACTGTTTCATAACTCCACATACAATAAAGTATAGAATATAACAGTATACAGCACTTGTTCCATATATGGAACAATATAAACACTTGGTATCGTTCCATATATGCAACAATGTAAAACAGTAACAGTGTTCGTCGGGCGGTACTGACCGTGCACCTGCAGCGGCACCTCGAGCGCGATCTCTGCAGTGGGCACGTCCTCCTGCTGGTAGCCGCGCGGGGACTCCTCCTTCAAGTAGTGCGGGTTGTTGGCCTGCTCCGCGCGCCGGGCCTCTCGTAGCTGCAACATGTACATTAGAGACTTGGGCTAAAATAGTTCACTCGTACAATGCAAGGCACAATTACACAAGAAGTCCCAGGCCGATTCACTTCTAAGAAGTAGATGCCCACATGTCCCTGGACATACCTCGCGACGCTAGAGGTGTCACGCGGACTGCGGACTGCAATCTGAGCGGGACTTGCGGAAAACTATTGGTGGTGGTTCAGAATGCAGAAATTCACCCTTTCACACCCACCGGTGAAATTCCTGTCGCTAATTTGGGAAGCAAATCAAACGCGGGTTGTCACTGCAAAATTATATTGGTGACTGAATGACAAGCAAGAGAACTGACTTACCGCTAACTGTTACATAGGGATATTTGCCAACCAACTGCTCGCTTGCCCGCGAAACCCGCCCTATCCAAGATGAAGGGACATCGTGGTAGGTTTTAGTCGGTAGTGAAGTCTGTTTCGAATGCTCCGAAACTTTGTGGATGTATTAGGGATATAAATACCAACTGGATGCACTACATATCTAGACTAGGATCAACTCATGGTAAGTAGGTAAGTACTCGTTGTGTGCGCTTACCATCTCCAGTTCCTCGGGCGTGAACTGCGCGGTGGGGCGCGCGTCCTGCGGCGGCGCGAACACGGCGCCGGAGCCCTCGCCCTCCTCCTCCGAGCTGGAGCTGGAGTCCGACGACCAGCGCGAGTGGCACATCCACTGCTCCAGGTTCAGACTGGACATACAATAAATAAAATAAATAAAAAAGCCATTTATTCAGCTATTTATAAGGAGCAAGTTCACACATTACCTACATTAAATTGCCAATAACATCATCACTGTAATTTTGTCGTAATATAAAATAAAATGTCATAAGGTTGTTATTGGTTCGAGGAAATGTCAATTTTGTTGTCATGGTATTGTGCGATTTCTCTTGTCTGTATTGTCATGGTGTCATAGCTGTGTGTCAGACTGGACATAAAGATAAAGATAAAGAATCTTTATTGATAATGTAAAGTTGTAACATAAGTACTAATATCATAGAATATGCTACACAAATTACAATATCTCGTCAAATTGAATTTATAACATTTAGTTTTAATAAAATTTTAGAAGTTACAATGTCAAGTTTTATCAATAACATAATGAACATTTTTGTTATTAAAAACATGTCAAACATAGGTAATAATAGGTATGTAATCATACAATATGTCAACTTAAATAAATCTTGGTACTGTCACTTACATACAGTAAGGTATTACATTTTATACTATAACTAGTGGGTGCTCGCGGCTTCGCTCGCATTAAGAAGTAAAACTTGCATCCCCTATTTCACCACTTTAAATGTCCGCTCTGTTCAAAGAGCTATGTTATAATACGCGAACTAGTTGGACGTTTAGTGACGATTGTTCAATCAACGTTCGGCGTAGTCATTCAATTATATGTCGTCATTATATGAACGCGCTAGTCATTCAATCGAATAGCAGATTCAACCAGATAACTGCGACAAGCGGCGTTTCCAAAAATCCTTTCTTAGCGGATGCTAACATCTACCTGCATGCCAAATTTCAGCCCGATCTGTCCAGTGGTTTGGGCTGTGCGTTGATAGATCACTATATCAGTCAGTCAGTCACCTTTGAGTTTATTATATTTATAGATTTAAAAAAAAAGTTTTGGCGCGTGTGGCGGCTATTGACCGAGATTCATGGAGGAAACCTTTTCCCAGGAGTGTGACAACATTAAGTTGATAAAAAAAATTGGTGAAGGAATGTTTATGTTATGAGTATCTTGTAAGAATCAGTTTTCTTGTTTCTGGGTCAAAGAAACTCATAAGCAAGAAAACTGAATCTAACAATTCGGACAACAAAGAGTAGTTACATTTTTTTTCTATAAAATATTGCCTATATAGACAACTTCCTTCTATAGCAGATATAAGCATTTTTTTATTTGGAAATGTGTATCTTAATTTACAAAAATGCAGTAAATAAGTATAAGAAAAAAAAAACAGAAAAAAAATATCGGCGTATTTTGTTAGTCGATTTAGAACCTTTATAGTATGAATCTTGTCTAAAGCTATAGAGGACAGAAATATCAAAAGAGTGTGGCTAGAAATTATTAATATTCTCAACAAATACTCACTCTGCAGGCATGGGTACTTTCTTCTGCGCTTTAGGCGCGACTGGCTTCAGTTCCCCGTCAAACAAGTCAGCTAGTTCATCTATGAGGCCGCCGCTGAAACCTGGTCTCTTCGGAGCCGCGTCTTCTGGGATCTCAGCTTCGAGGCCGTTACTGGAAGTAGGAATAGATAAGATAACTTTATTGATCAAAAACTTAGATTCTAATACAATTTTGATCGCTACACTCCACACTAGGATGTAATGTACCTGTATTGTGGAGTGTAAACTCTTTCTTAGGGGCACGGAAAGTTAGGTTGTATTATGGTCTAAATAAGGGTGTTTTTGCAATGAGCTAGTCTGCACATTGGACGAGTATTCAGTTAGTTAATTTACTCGATTAATAGGTTTGTTTATGGTATTAATAGTCTAGTAGTAGTGTTTTAGAATCTAAGAAATGTACTGCGTCTGAATACAGTAGTGCATGCTCTTGCGCGTTTACTTAAGAGTGTTCTATAAGAATCGTTACATATTTATAACAAAATTAACTTAAATAATCGTAGTAGAAAAGTTATGTCCTAAAACGTTGATTAAATCCTAGTGCCACAGTCTTAGTTAGATAGATAGATTAATACTTTATTGGACACTCACATAAAAAACATAATACAAAAAGGAAAAAAAAATTAAAACTAATGCCACAAATGGCGGCCTTATCGCTAAAAGCGATCTCTTCCAGGTAGGATGGAGAGTCAGTCAGTCTTTTTACTTAAACAAATACATAGCTTAAGTTTTGATATTAGTTGATTTGGTAAGTGCTTGTCCTGCCGGTCGCGATTATTTTCGCCCATTTCCAATTAACTTTGTGAAAGCTTAATAAACCGACTTCAAAAAAAGGAGGTTATCAAATCTTCTAAAAGTTATTTTTGTTTGGATTCCAAAAATTCTTTTTTTATTCGATGGGGAATGTTTTCGAAATGGTCTCATATTTTTTTTGTCATATCATGTTTTCTACCTACCTCTGATCATGGTCCACAATATGGTCCACCAATGGCGCTGACTGCTCCGCGCTGTCCTCGGGAAGCAGTTCATCATCAGCGTCCAGCTTCCGCAGCACCATGGAGAGCAGTGCTGACGCGTTGTGTGCTCGCTCCTGCACCTCCATGTCTTCGCTGCACAGCAGGGGGCGGACACCCGCTATGGACTCACGGAGCACCTTGGAAAAAGGAAGTTGGATTTTAAACCTAAAATAATTGTATTTTTGAAGCAAATGTTAAGCAAAGGTCGACGCGGTCAGTCCTTGGATGGGTGACCGAAAAGTGGCATGTCTAATACGGCGGTCGTTAAGCCATGTCAGAGGCCCTCAGGGCGGTTTGATGAACTCTCGACACCAGAGATGGCCACTCTCATTCGATAAGAAGAAGATTGTATTTTTTATATTATTCTGTAGGCTTTGACAAAATGCAGCTATTGTTAACCATTCCTGTTTAAATGACCAGTAGGTGTGTGATATTGCCGCAAAAAATACTGAAACGCAATAACAGTACAATCATGCATTCGATCACTGTGGTCCAAGGTGGATTGCCTACTGCTAAGCAAAAGTCTCTCTTTGCACAGCACTCATTCTGGTCCTGTCTCCCCAGATCTCATCTAGGTCATCCCTGAGGATTTACTTTTTATTTTTATATATTTTTTTAACACAATCACCGCCATGGGCCAAATAGTTGCTTCAAGTGACTTAAAAGTCAATTAGCTGACTCTCCAATATAAGAGAGGTCTACTTACCCACAACAAAACCTTGGTGTTCTAGTAAAATCTATCTATTTACAATAGAGCAGTCATAATGAATGCCACTTTACCGACACTGCAACATTACTGAGCCCCACTTACCGACAGAGCAGCCTTGGTGTCCCCCCTCTCCTCGTACCGGGCGAGCAGTCTGACGGCCAGCTTGAGAGCGGCGTGCACGCACACGGCGCGCGCGCGCATGTGTGCGCCGCTCACACCCGCGCACAGCAGCAGCGGGGAGATCGACTCGCGCATCACCACCTCTTCGCTGGGGGAAAAAACCAGACGCGTTTAGTCAAATAAAACGGCCAAATGATCGCACGTAAATAAATGTTAATTCTTGACAGCGAACAGCAACCGCAACAACAAACTTAACTTCACAGTTTAGTTCAAACTCACTGTCAAGAATTTACAAGCCAGCCTTATGTGCGTTATGAGAATTAATAATAAATAAATAATAAATATTTCGGGATATTGCACACATCGCCATTTAGTTAGAAGGCTCTCATATGATTTATTATTATTATGTAAGGAAGAGTAGAATAGGTAAGTTGTAGATGCGGTAAGAGGAACTGCAGGTCTACAATACAGGATCCGACTGGATACCTAGTGTATGTTCTGCAAATTCTGAAACCAGACATAGATTTAAATATTTAATGAATATATTTTTATTATTATTTATATGGCTTACCCTAAAATAATATAACCACTCACGTATAACAATTAGCTATAGTGTGAAGGCTGGCACATATATTCCTTCCGCCGGTCTTCTCTCCGTCCAACATGGCAGTAACCAGTGACTGGTTCTGAATAATTTGGTAATTTTGACCGAAGATTTTGCAACTGGGGGACCTAGTAACTTGATTGTTTAAACTATCTTTTGAATGAATATACTCACGTGCAGTACTCGGCCAGTACGTAGGCGGCGGCGTACAGCACCTCCCTGGAGGCGGGCCCGGGCGGCGCGGCGGCGGCGCGCGCCGTGATGGCAGCGCACTCGCGCGCACAGAACGCGCGCACCTCGGCCACGCGCGCGCCCACCTCCGTCAGCTGCCCCGCTATTATGGTACCTGGAATTGGAGAATCAAATGTAAATAAAAACAATCAGCATGAGTAGTGGATCTCAAAGTCGGCTCCAGACAATGTAAGAAGATAAGATACGGATACAGGGGTCTGTTGGCAAAATGTAGTAAAGTAAACACTAGAATGTAGAATATGTATAGTGATTGACTCACTAAGCAACTAGTTACCAGTTAACAGTAAAATTAGGCCGCAATTACACCGGCGCGAAATCAATGATCAAAAATGACGAAAAAACACTGCCGGTGTTTGCATTGTCGCGTTACCAGTACACGCACATACATATACTACACGGCTTTAGTTCTGCCGCATGAAACACACTCAGATCAGATAGTTATTTTTCTAGTTAGTAGTAAAATATTGATTCACTATGTTTAGCACTATTCTCCATCTCTGTCAATTAAGTCAGCTCAGTCACATACCACTCAAAGTCCACAACAAATTGATAGCTATTGTTTTAGCAGACCTTTTACGAGAGAAGCGTGGGTTCGATCCCCACCAATCCCATAATTTTTGCTCTTTATTTATTTTAACTCACCATGTTTAGCACTAGTCTCCATCTCCGTCAGCTCGGCCAGCACCGTAACATACCACTCGAAGTCCACCACGTGTTGGTAGTTGTTCTGCGAGCAGATCTCTATCATTCTCGTGAGCAACTCGTCGCGGTACAGAGTGCCCTCAGCTCGCTCCATGTGGACCATCAGCTTCTTTACTATCTCCATTAAGTTCTTTTTGGATACCTGGAAAAAGATATAGATAGGCATAGATTATTTTTCGTTCATTATTCACACTACAGAATTTTACTTTATTTCATGATTGTGTTGTATCAATGTAGTGGGCAAAATTTTTCAATATCCGCAATAAAGTTAAGTAGCCTCTTTTCAAAGCCAGTTTCACACCACATCAGGTATAAAATACTCCTTGGAGCACAGTTTTACTTGCGGGTGTCATTTCAGTCGACCTTGTATCAAAATGGCTGACTATTACATGTATAAAAAGTCTACCACTGTAAATACTACTTCTCGGCCATCCATCTAAAGAGTGTTGACCATTGATTCATTTTTTGTAATCGCACTCAGCTATAAGATATTCTTATCGAATGAGAGTGGCCAACTCTGGTGTCGAGAGTTTATGAAACCATCGTAAGGGCCTCTGACATGGCTGAGAGGTGAGTTATGTAGACGCATAGAAATTAAACATACCATCCCATACAAGAGTCCCAGCGCCCGCAGTCGTATAGACTCGTCCTTGTCGTCCAAGCACGCCAGCACTAAGTCTTTATGCGCCTGCACGGACTTGGGGTGCGACTTCAGGATGCGAGACATCGCCAGCAGACCGAGGTATTTCACTGAAACGTTACAATAGGTTATTAAAGTTAGTTTCACACACTGTAGCATATAATATATAAAAGTAGGTACCTAATTCATCTAGGTTTTTTTGTCATACCAAATTTGGCTCAAAACTTGTTCAATCATTTGAACTCGTCGAGACACCAAACATACGTTCTTACAATATTGACACCCTTATAAAAATAAATTTAACGTCCTCTAAATTTTCAATACTACTAACATTTCAATATTTTCTAAACGCGACAATTTCTAGGAGCAACTGAAACTATCGATTGATTATTATTACTATTGATTAGCATGATTATTATAGCTTTAAATAGCGTTGTACGAAGAAAAACATCCGTGTAGTTACATTAAGACTCGCAAAGCAGTGGCACCACAGATGACCGCAGACCATCGGATCTAGAAACACATATTCAAAGAATTCTCATACAAAAATCACTCACAGTTCTGATCGCTATCCTCTATGAGTATCCTCAGTTTCTGCACGCAGAGCTGCACGGAGGCGGAGTGTCCCGGCATGCCGCTACTGATGCTGATCAGCACCGCGATCACCGTGTTGATGCATTCATACAGCAGGGACATTGCTGTCGTGCTGTATTGAAAACATGTGTTAGAATATGGACTTTATTGGCTTAACAATAAGGTGGATTATACAGTCACGCAGTTGCGATCATCAGCACTGCTGTCACTGTGTTTATGCATTCATACAGCAGCGACATTGCCGTCGTGCTGTATAGAAAACATGTGTTACAATATGGACTCTTTACACTTAGCAATAAGGTAGATTTTAGTGTACGCGATCTACGTGAATGTAGAACCCACTTAAGATGCTCGGCTAGCAAACCCTCTTTGTTACTCTTTTTAATCCCTAAAATTTTCGCCACTGATATAATCGCGTTGATCAACAATGTGATGTATCATTTATACAGCAGGGACATAGCGGTTGTGCTGGACTGAAGGTATGTAGTTAGAATATGAACTTTATTAGCTTATTAATAAGGTGGATTTTACAGTCACTTAGATTGCGATCGTTAGCACTGCTGTCACTGTGTTTATGCATTCGTACAGCAGGGATATTGCAGTCGTGCTGGATTGAAAGGTATGTGTTAGAAATTGTACGTTATTGGCTTATTAATAAGGTAGGTTTTAGTGTCCCGAAGACTACGATCGTTAGTTAGTGATTTGTGTGACTGTAAAATCCACCTTGACTATCCGAACATTGCTTGCCCAGTTCTTTTTATTTTAACAAACATCTATTATAAGAATTATTGGTTGCATGTACATAGTTAGACAAATGTGTTACATACCTATATAGTATCATAATATTAATATACATTTCCTAAATAAAACTATACAGTTTCTAAAATATATATGACTTCAACCTAGCGTGTTTTTGCACTCGCTACAACGTGTCATCTAAAGTTATGTTACATTTCTATTACAGTAAGTAAATTTTATAAAAATTTGCAAATCTATGTAAACCAACTACGCATAAACAGCTGTTTATATAAAGCGTATTCTAGTGCAAAATCCCAAGCAGATGTGCTATTTTAAAATGAAACCAAAATAAGCAATGGTCGCCTAAAACCTACGCCGAAGTTTTAGTACCAAACAGATTTTACTAAGACCATCCTAAAATTAGTAGAAAGGCAACACTACCAGCGAAATTTTGTAGTAAAGAAGTTCTAAAACAAATGACGATTAGAGTTACCACTTATAATAAATATTTTTTGAGGAAAGTTAAGTCTTAGAATTGCCATGTCAATAGATATTGACTCACCTATGTATTAAGTTAGTTAATGGTTCTATCAGTTTCTTGCCAAGCCGAGGCTCTAATGGAGTTAAGGCACCAAACTGTAACAAACACAATGAAACTACATAACATAAGACTAGCTGTATGTGGGAGCAACACATAAATAAATTAATGTCATGAATGCTTGCGCACACATTTCCGTGACACCCTGTATTAAGAGCACTCTTGTTTACAGTATTATGGAAACAATTTTAAACGCTATTCCCAGTTAAATAAAAGTTTTTTTTCCCTACTATTCCCAGTTATATTTACACATTATATTCCTATTATTTTCAAAGGCTTAATCAATACTTATGACATTTTTAGTTTTAATTGATAAGTCATAGTTGATTGTTCGAAGTGTGTATGGCGAAAATAATACAAAATCGTGATACAAGTGTGCTATTTCAGGTGTTCTTATGTGTATATTTTATCACCGAATGCTTGGAATGTATCAAAATTTTATTGTATTGATCATTCTCGTAACTGTCGACAGCTGTACATCATAAATAATTAAAATTATTTTCATCTGTCAATGATGTAAAAATAATTAATATATTTAAGTAATTAAAAATAGAAACAAACGTCATTTAATATACCAAACGAGCTTCGTATTATGGCTCTATTGCTCAAATTAGCGTAGAGTTTTAATAATTTCAGTCTACTTAGGCCCATATTTTTCATGGCAAACAGATTCGTAACATTCCAAGCATGTAGGTACGCTTACATCACAGTAAAGGTATGTATTGCACACAGTATTTTAACTTGATTCGAATCATATCAAAACAACAATAACACAATCTTATGAATATTATGTATTCTTATGAATCATCCATAACACTTCTTAGAGAGTGGCCACTCTCGAGAGTTTATCAAGCGGCCTTAAGGGCCTCTTACTCGTACTTCTTATACTTTAACGACTCGCTTGGATGAAAAAGATAAACTCCCGCGAGTTTTAGAATATGTTTTTAGAGGTACGATCGAGTGTACAATTACATACAGTCAACTTTACACCATTTGCTGAATTCGGCTATTTACAATAATACATCAATTGTACCTATATTTCGCAATAAATATCTTTGACTTTGACAAAACACTGTATGCAATATGTAATATCTTTACTGTGTTTATGTGGATAAATTAACTGTAACTGTATAAAACTGGAGTGAGGTGTGGTGATAGCGCTAGCAGTATGGCATACTCTTCGCTGCAAGTACCTGCAAATCAGATCTATCAGGCTTTGGGTTATCTTTCGCCCAATGTCTGGCTCATACTGTGTCATTAAACCAAACTGTGGAGAATTCAAATGTGTCAACATTTTTGAAGTGAATGTATTAGAAGTAGGTTTCTTGTTGTTGCTTATCATCAGGTGTGTTGTTTACCATCAGGCGAATCAATGTGCTTTTTAATCGACTTCCAAAAAAGGAAGATATCAAGTCTTCTGAAAGTTCTTTTTTTATTGTTTAATAAAACAACATGACAATTGAAATTGTTTCATTATTTACAGTAGTTTTCTTTCTTAATATAGGCAATAAACTAAGTAATCCTGAAAAATAAGGAAACAAGTAATGGATTGGTTAACAATGCTGTTATCACATAAAAATATGATTAAAATAATTTGTATGAATTGGTGTTACAGCAAATTGGCTCTCATATGAAACTTCAACATATCCAGTTTACATATATCCTGACTACACAAAAAACTTATTATTGCCCAAGAATACTGATTATGAAGTTTTAATTAACAAAAATATAAGATCAATATACTTATGTAAGTAATTATTTTTATTGCTACAATACACAGCATAGTTTTGTTTAAACAATAAGTTGCATAACTTTTTTTAAACTAAAACAGGTTAGCACTTGACCATAGTTTGCCTAATGGTAAGCAATAACTATGGACTAAGATGGATCATGCTCACCCAATAAGAATTCCTAAATATTTATTAATCAACAAAATCAAAAGAAATTCCTGCCAAATTCTACAATAAAAATAAAAAGATAAAAGATAAAGGATCTTTATTGATAATGTAAAGTTGTAACATAGGTATAAGTACTAATATCATAGAATATGCTACACAAATTACAATATCTCGTCAAATTGAATTTATAACATTAAGTTTTAATAAAATTTTAGAAGTTACAATGTCTAGTTTTATTAATGAAATAATGAAATTTTTTGTTATCATAACCATGTTAAACATAATGATAGGTATGTAATCATACAATATGTCAACTTAAATAAATCTAGGTACTGTCACTTTAGCTGTATAGGGGCTAAAAACCATACCGTTTTGTCTGTGTCAGAGACAATGTAAATATTATAGAATGCCAGCTCCTGAGCTACAAATATCAACACACACAATAAATAACAATAGTTTGGCTTGTTATCTCCAATCCCTACCAATGTATAAACAGAATACAAGTGTCTTATCTGTTGTATATGTATATTTACTCACTGATTCATGTTATCAATTATTATGTACATATTACAGGGAGCTATTTTGAGCCTGGAGTAGAATTTGACAGTCAAATATATCTTTGTCTTGTTCTATTTTCATAGTGAAAATGGTACAGAGTTATTTTGAATAGGAATTCAATGATAGACAGGATACAGATGATTTATTTTATAAGCTCCATTTTGTATTGACAACTGATACTCACAAGTATGTTGTGTACATTGCAGAATTAAAATAGTTTTATACATAATCAATATGTTTGATATGATTTTAATACTTAATAAAATTGACATAGTTTTAATAATAAAACTTGACCTTGTAAAAATTTAAATTATTTAAAACTTCAATTTATTGAGATAAAATGTTTTAAATTCAATATGATGATATATCGTAACTTGTGTAGCATATTCTATGATTATATTTCAATATTATATGTGTGTGTGCAACTTTACAGTATGTTATTTTTATCTTATGATTTGATTAAGTGACTTTTTCATTCAATTATATCAATATTTTTTTACATTAAGTAATTTGCATAATTTAAATGGCGCAGTTAAAAATGTAAGGTAATCTCAGGCAATAAAATTGGTATAATATGATTTTACACAATTGTGTTGGGTCTGAGCTTTCTTTCTCAATCTTAACTAAAGATAAGAGACATAACCACATTATGAGTTATAATATTATAAGTGTAGTTGATGATGATTGATGATGATGATGAAACAAAGTAATTGCACTCACCAATTTGATGATTTTGATGAGCATCCAGTTATTTGTAGAAGTGGTCATCAATTTGAAGAATACCGGTGCTAATGAGAGGTAGTTTTTAGGATTCTTTCTGGCAAGTTCACACACTACGTTCACAGCTGCTGATTGGACTCCTGGATAAAAAAAGGAAACAGTTATTTGTACTAATTTTCGACAAAATTTTGACAAACTAAACAAAAGTGCTAGCCGGTTATTACAATTAAAAAGATTTATTTGTTTATAATTTATTGATATGGAGATAAACTAACTAAGGACAAAGTCTAGTAAATAAAAAAATAAAAATTTCACAGAGTTTAGAGTTTATTTATACATTTTTTTATGTTGGTTAGATTAAATTTTACTAATATCTGATTAAACTGTTCAGGCAGAATCTAAGATGAATCTGAATAATTCTAATAGATTTTTCCTATAAGATTTTTTTTTATGTGGTCCAAGATAAAGATTTTATTATTAAATCAATAAAAAATAATACATACTTATATCAGTCATTTTCTTAGCTAGATGACCAAAATTCAGTCTAAATTCATTTATGTATTTAATTATATCAAAAGTTTTCATTCCAACTTTATTACCTGGATCAGGATCTTCCAGCTTTTCCTTGAGCTTCGGAAAAGCTGGCCTCAAAGCTTCAGGATACCTCAAGAATACTTTATACATCATCAACACAGCTTTCATTCTCAGGTACGGTTTAGTAGAGCTCATCTGTATGCGGAAATAAAAAATGAATTAGCATATGAACTTGTTTGGTGAGTACATGAATAATTTATAATATTTATGTATATTTTATATATTCGATAGTAAGGTATATTGAATTATTTACCAGTGTCATGATATCATTGGCCAAATCTCTTGCTAAGTCTGGTGATATAAAGCAGCTTAGTCCGCTTAGAGCTAAACCTGCTTCATATTGATTTTGAGCGTTGAGATCCTTTCGGATCATGTTTGTAGTGAGCATGAGCAATTCCGAGTCAGCGTGGAAGGACTGGCTTGCAGCAAGGTAGCCAATACGCTTGTGGGTGAACTTGTTGGAACTCATCACTTCTATGATGTTGAATATGGCCCATGATATATCATATCCTAACATTTGAAGCTGAAAATAGAATAAATGTACATGTTACAGTAATTTGGGGTATTGAATGATGGACTGTGATAACAGCATAGCAACCAAAGCTTTATAGCTTTTTTGAAGAAATTCAATTTGTAAACATTCCTTGAATTACATTCATTCAGTACCGTTGCAAAAAGAAAGTGGCATTTTCATTTGAGAACTTTAATGTGTTGGAACTAGATAAATTGTAGGACCTCACTGCACCTAATTGCAAAATTGTCATTTTCAATTCTCATAGAAGCTTTTAATGCTTATTTCATATCATGCTATTAGAGATCAATTGACAAAAATTTAGATAGTTCCTTTACATGACAATGTATAAATAGTACTTACATAGGTGAGTTTAGCCACTGCATTAGCCTTCACAGCTGAGTTATCCTGACGCAATTCCACTTTTATCTCTTCCATACATTGTGCTATGTATTTACCCTGAAAATATAAATTAAAAATAAGTAATTCATTTAATTGATCTATTTCTGGGTTTTTGTAAAACTGATTAAACTAAAAAATAATGTGTAAACCAAATGCCTCAATAAATCACTAAAGAATATTTAAGCTATGCTTTTAAAATTGAGTACAATCAATAAAAACTTTGTGCAACGAAATCAGGACAGTATAAAAGCAAATTAAATTGTAATATCAAATGCACTTTCTCATTTGATTTGGGTTTTGGGAGCGTTTCACCCACAGGTTGGCACTTAACATAGGGCATGATTAAAGAACAAAAAATACCTATTTCAACCATTTTTTCTGTGATAAAGTGTAAGATTATTTATGTAAAATATATCAATAAATGCATTATAACTAGTACCGCTTAAAATTGTAGAGAAAAAGGGCAGTTACCTCATTATCTTTGTTATTCCTGATCCCACGAACTAAATCCGTGAGATTTTTATCGAACATCCTTTCGAAGTTTCCCTTGACTTTTTTCAAAGCCATGCTGAGGAAGTATTTATTTTCAGCATGAATTACGAACCCGATCACCACGAAATCCAATTAAAATCAAAGAAACATGACAACAAAACTAAAAATTGAAAAAAGTCGTGTAAAATATGTCTGACAGAAACATGACAAGTCGCGTCAACAGCAGTTTGACGTATGACGTTTCATTAAAGGTAGAGTTCCAACTATGGCTTTTTTCTTATTTCCAAATTAGTATTTATCCCTATAATAACTCGTCGCACACTGCATATCACTTTACTTATCTTTTATGCTCAATAAAAAGGCAACAGTCTTGGGTGGTTAAACTGGACTTTTACCGACTCGGCTGTCGCAATCGTTGCGGAAATATATGCGCATGTGTGTGGTTGTGTGGTGCATTGGCTATTGTGGCAAATATTAAGTTTCATGCTATTGTCATATGTCATATTTAATTTAAATATCAATGTCACAGAAATTCACAGAATGCGGACGATGCCGACTGTCGAGTGACGGTGTTTTGCTTTTGACGATAAACAAATCGAATTTTATAAATAAAACTGCTTGAAAATTTAATAGAGTAATAAAAATGATCATCTTTCTCAGTGAATTGCAAAAAGAACATCTTAGTTTACTACATGAACATTCCACACAAGGTATTTTAGAGATTCACTAAAAAAAAACTGCTCGTGAAAAGTACTTCATTTATTGCATTTATTTTTTTACAATACGTATTTATGTCTAATTTCAGTATTGATTGATTTCTGTAAGCTGGCTCTGGATTATCTTTCCAACGGTATCAATACCAAAAAGTATCATATAGCTGCTGGTAAGTTGTTAGAATAATAAGATTGTTATCAGAGCTTTACCCTCCCACTTCACCCAATGCTTAAAATTTAAATGTATTATTTCAGAGAAACTCAATATATCTGTGGAAGATGTGACCAACCTTGTGTACGCGCTGATTTACTTGATCGTTGAAGGCAGCAAGCATAATGTAAGTTTGTGACTGTATAGTACTTATAACAATTTATTAGAATAACCTCTTTTTTTTCGTTTCACAATGCTAAAAAAATTGCTGAAAATTGAAAGTAAGTAGGTAACTATAATATATCTTAATGAGGTATGATTCTAAGAGATAATTCCCTGACTTAACAACCAGTACAAGTGTGTCTTATAAACTTAGTAATAAAATTGGTCCTAACATTTTTAGGGTAATTTTTATTATAATTACCACCTTAATTCAAAGATAAATTAAAAAGGTTATTGGTGAAAATTTTTCCCTTCATAATTGTAATTGAATAAAATCATTTGTTCAATAGAGTTATACCTTTATTACAATGTTTCATAATATTGCATTTCACTATCAGGCATTTCAAACTATTAAGGTACTTACCTAAATATATTTTTAAAGTCGAGTGCATTAGCATGATAAGAAAATCACCAATTAATTAATTAGGTATAATAATTGATAGTAAAGTAAATCTATTATCAGAAATTGACAATATTATTTATATATCATGTACCTATGTATGTACAATTTTTGTCCGTCTTTAGCTTTATTATATTTATGTATAGATTAATGTACAATCACACTTATAATAAGATAAAAGTATACATATTTATAATTTCCAGTTATCCGAGCCAGACTTCAAATCGTCCCTGGCCCTCGCAGGGTTCCCCGAGGACAAACAGGAGGTGCTGGCCAGACTCCACTCTGCAAAGAGAGCCGAGCTGTCTGAGGCTTTGTGCTTACTCCAGCAGAAAGATCCTACTTACCAGGACTTTAAATGGAGGCTTGAAGTTCAGGTGCATACCTACTAAATTACATACTTTTTTTTTTATTTTATACAAGAAATGGGTTTGCACTTGGCCGTAATTCGCCTGATGGTAAGCAATCATTCTACTAATGAATCAACCATTATCCATATTTTCAGTCAGTCAGTCATATCAATCTTGCAGAGTGGTTGTGGTCAACATGTAGTATTGTGTTGGGTGGCAGATGTAGCTCGCCTCACGATGCCCCACCATATCTTCCTGCTACTAACCATTATCCTACTCTCTCTCTCTCTTGAGTCGTATTTCCTCATGACTGAGGGTCCTGACTCCCCCGCAGAAGTAATTCGTTACGTGAGTTCTCTTGGGAAGTTACACAGATAGATCCTCCTCCTCTGCGAGTCGTTTTCCTAAGTGCTGAGGGTCGTGACCCCGGCTCTGATCATCTTCTCCCGCACGATCTTGCGCCATCGACTCTGGTCATTTGCCATGTGGATGGCTTCGTGAACTTTCGTATCGAGTGTGTTGCG
This sequence comes from Macaria liturata, assembly GCA_964023185.1. Taxonomy (NCBI): domain Eukaryota; kingdom Metazoa; phylum Arthropoda; class Insecta; order Lepidoptera; family Geometridae; genus Macaria; species Macaria liturata. Next base: position 8,829,558 of record OZ026829.1, read on the forward strand.
AATCTGGTCAGTCCAACGCATTGGGCTACATCATCATGCATCGGGTACAGATAGTTAAGCGAGTGCAAATCCACACATAACTTGAAAATACAAGTCATTGGTGTAGAGCCCGATTCGAACCTGGGTGCGTCTGGATGTTTGTTTGCTTGTCACTTCTTCCCTTTCAAACAGCTGAAAGAATTTGGATGAAGTTTGATATGGAGGTAGAAAACCTGAGAAACTAAACAAATAGGCTACTTTTTATAACAAATTGATGCAGGTTTTATATGAAAGTGTGTTGAAGATCTGTTTGTTCCTCTTTAAAAAAAAACCCCTTCTTTATATATTTGGATATGATTGTAAAATATAAACACCTAATTAGGAAATAAATTAATCGCGTGTTTGAAATAGGTAGAATGACTTTGAAGAAAACTTTTAGGTTTCATGCTGTAATAATATGCTTTCTTATCACTTATCAGTATCACATAACAGCAGCATTATTTTTATTAAAAGTTAAATCACAGTAGGTATTAAGATTTTTTATTATCTTGAATATGACTTTTATATAACGACTACTCTATTCGCGTGATTTCATATTCAATTTTATTTTATCAAATCATAATTTATTTCAAAATATACGTTTTTTTTTATAAATTTAGAATTTTATATAAAAATAAAAAAAGTCAAAATTAAATGAATTGGTTTTTGGAATGTAATAGGTAATGCGTTGTGATTAGGTAAATAACGAAACTTACTGAATAACAAACAGCCTACAGAAATAACCTGTAGCAACATAATAATTCCTTTAAGTTAATTAAACTAATAATACCTATACAATAGTGAAAATGTTCAGTAAAAAAAATGGGAGCTACTTTTTCTTCTTAAAAGTCTGCTAACGCAATCCCGTGGAAGGACCTGGGCGCCCACCACGATGTATCTGCCCAAGAGAACTCCCCTAACGAATTAATTCTGCGGGGGTTAATTTCGTTAATTCTACGACCCTCAGTCATGGAAATACGACTAAGAAAAGAGAGAACACAATCTAATTCAATGCTCTTCACTTTCTCGTACCAATATAAAAAAAAAATGATGAGTAATTAGATTTTTGGTATTCAATTAGTATTGTTAGTGGTGGCATAAAGTCACGAGTGTCATACCTACTCTACCTTTTATCTTTAAAAAAAAACACAAGCGAAGCCAATCATCCACTAGCTATAATAACCGGTCACGCGAACATTGTACGGCAGTCGTAAAGCCATGTCAGAGGCCTTTAGGGCGGTTTGATAAACTCCCGACACGAGAGTTGGCCACTCTCATTCGATAAGAAGAAGAAGCGGAAATTGTGTTTTTAGTAACTGTAATAGAGTATCGTTTGTCCCTTTGGCTACGGAACCCTATTTTTTAAGCAAGTAATTCAAGTGACATAATACATTAAATTACTGTTTTTTTTCAGCTCTCGTCACGAACAAACAACGATCTGATAAAGCCTATGATAACAATGAATTTCGTAATGATGAAGCCGAAAAACTTGGGCCAATATGGCGCAGATAAGAGACAAATAGAGGAGATGTCTGTGCGTGTGAACAATTCCATACAAGATGCTAAAGCTGCAAGTCACGGCTTGAACGTCATAGAACACGTGCTACTGGAATGCGATCTCCCGAATTTACTAAATCTGATGAATAAATTGGAACAAGCGTTGAAGGAGTCTAAGTGCCAACATGTGAGGAAAGTGCAGAGGGCTTTATAATGGTATGGCTAAGGTAATTATTAAGTATTTTTATATAATACCTAATAAGACCGATATATATATGTAAAGTGTGTAGGTATGTATCATCACTACATAGTATCAAGAACTAGAATGAATGAAAAAGATAATAAGGCTCCAGATTTTGTCCGGGATTAGAAAAAAAAAGCAGAGTTGCTTCCCTTGTCTATCTGTAATATGTATGTATGTGTAATGTATGCTTAAAACTATACAACGAACTTTGCTGTATTTTTTAAAATAAATAGATGAAGAGGAAGATCAAGAGGATGGTTTATATGTATAATAACGCGAGGGAAGCTGTGGGCAAAAGCTAGTAACTATATAAGTGTATATTTCGATCTCTTTTTAAGTTAACATAAGTATGTATTGTAAATAGTAAATGTAAGCTCGATATAATTAAAAGTAAATAAAATAATGCTAATTTCTATCAGTACTGTTGTTTTTTACCCTGATTATTATGCCTATGTCGAAAGACAAGCTGAAAGGCATAAACAGTGTTAAAGGAATAATTTTAGTTAAGAACGAATATTGTAAACCAGTAATAAAGGCTTATGTATATGTATATGTACATATATATTCATAGTTCGTCTTAAGAATATAAGCATAGAAAATATATTTTTAACTTGTCGCAGCTAGTAAAATTAGCTATATTTTAATGCGAAAAAAAATTTAAAACAAAATAGTCTTACTCAGATGTAGGATAGCAACAAAAGTATTTTTTTTTTCAAATACTAATTTGTAAAATTCACAGATTTATCTTTTCTTTAACTAAAACAGGTTTGCACTTGACCATAGTTTCCCTGATGTCAAGCAAAAGCTTACCCAATAAGAACCGGTTCATTCTCGCTTTGAAGATCGCTGGATTATAATCCGAACTAACTCATGCCTCTAATAAGATCTTATTATATGAAACAATATTATTTCGCGAATCCAAATTAAAGTCTCCCCCTTTGAATCGTATTTCTTCATGACTGAGAGTCGTGACTCCGCCGCAGAATTAATTCGTTAGGGGAGTTTTCCTTCACCGCTAAGCGAGTGCAAATCCACACATAACTTGAAAATACAAGTCATTGGTGTAGGGCTGGATTCAAACCAGGGTGCGTCTGGATGAAAAGCAGACACTGGAACCTCTCAGCCACTCTGTCTTTTCCAAATAAAAGTCAAACAAGATTAAGTTTGTTGACGTTCTAAAGAGTTACCTAGACTTGCATTTTTAGCCTCCAGAAAATACCTACATTCCTATAATCTTATATCCGTTATCTAGTACCCATGTTACAAATGTTAGCTTAGTATGTGGTTAGATGGCGTTGCGTGATATGTCCTGAAATATGTAAAATAAAATAAAAATTAAATAGCCTTTATTCTACTGCCACAAATTAATATGTTAGTGTTATAAATATATAAGTAAGTATATGTTAGTATATATATATATGTCAAAAGAGTGTCAAAGTGGAGTGTGAAATTTATAGTAGGTAGGTAGTTATAATTTTGTCAGCAGAAGTTGCTTGCTTGGCAAAGGCTTCCCCTGCTGTTTTCCACTCTTCTCTCTCTCTCTCGCCTTTCTCATCCAATCAGAAGCGCAGACTTCGTGGAAAACCTGAAATATGTAAGTGTCTTAAATTTAGGAATATTGATAAAAAAGATAAGTCCCTACAAGGTTTTATTTTACATTTATACCACCATCGATTTCAATGAACCGCTTTACGAAAATTATGTCTGGTATTTCATAACTTTATGCAATGCCTGATATCTGAAAAATGTTTGCTAGTCTACTGTTTGTATATTTGATAAATAAATCCCTTTCTTTTATTTTATGTATTTTAATTAATGCAATTATGTAATAGTAGTCTCGATGTGTATTTTTGTAAATTATAAATTCTGAAATAGCTGGACTATAAACTAAACTGCATAACAAAATCTTAATTTAGTGGTATATCGCTTTTAAAAATAAGAAAAACTGGATGTCACAGCACAGGAATAGACCTAGTGTGATATCCAGGGTTTGCCTATTAGTGTACGGTAATCCACAAAGCCCTAGTTTATATAATCTCCTATGTTCAATTAACCTTACTGTAAAACCTTTTGAATGACACTAACATACCTACCTACAAACTTTCGTATATTTTGTTAGTGGATGTGATGAGTAGGTACTTTTTGTTTTTTCTGATAAATATCTACTTACGGGTGTGCTAAAATAAAGGTACGTAGGTAGGTACATTACGTATTGTTATGCAATGTCTACTGTAACTATACCTATTCTAAATTGATGTTGTCTTGAATTTCTTCGAATGTATTTATCAGTTGTAGGTTCTAAAAGTCCCATATTAGACCCCCTCATGGCTCAGAGCAAGCAACTGCCGTCGCGGTCCGTATTTGGATGGGTGACCGAAAAACTAATGGAACATACTTAAGTATCTATTAAATGATAGTGCAAAAGAAACGAAAACTTGATGTGGACGCTTTCGTGAGTCAGATGACATTGTAGGTACCGGCAGTTTGTGATGTTGTAACAATCTTTAAATAAAATAAAGTGTCCAATGCCCTTCAACCGGTTCGAATTCTTTTGACACCAGAGTACACCACTGTCATAGTTATTCACTTTTTTAAAAGCTTGTGATTAATTGTTTGACACAAGTGTATAAGCATTATTCAGTAGGTATGAATGTTACAATAAGTCATAGAAGTTAATTTACCGAAGTACCTAATCTAATTTATAACTAATCTTTATTTTGTTAATATATGGATGGTGTTTTGTGAAAGCCCCTGTAACTCGAAATAAATGAATCTATTTTTACCAAGACGTCTTGGCAAAGTCCGAAAAATAAGTACTTAAATGCTATTTAAATTCTGGCTTTACCCACTAATCAATTGCTCTTAATTTGGTTTTTGGGGAAACGTAGGCGTGGACAGTAAATAATTGGGTAAAGCCCGAACCACCAAAAATACAATAATACCACAAACTTCACTTAGGTATTATTCGGGCTTTAATTCTAGATTTACCCGAGTACGTAAAATTAAATTACTTTTTACACATTTCTTTACCCGTAATCAAACTTTACTTAAATCTACATTTAATTCATAAATTTAATGATTCTGTGAGGATTTGGCTCTTAGTAGATAACGTTCAGGAAATAATTCAATTATAAAAATAATCTGACACAAGCAATCCTAAGCAAACTGCCTCCGTCTTACATTATTTACCGAAACTATAAGCCTTTAAATCTTGTGCTCATCTGTTTTTTTTAAACACGTAACATTCCCTGTATTTTGTTGATCGAACATGACTATTCAACATCTGTTCTTATCAACGACAACGTTCTCGGAGATATATTTATAGAGTTGTGTTATGTCATGTGAATCACATAACGAGAATTTTCGTGATTTTGGAGCGGAGATGACAGGTTGTAGTGTACGAGAGAAGTGGTTTCGAGTTTAGTTCGTTCGTAGAGGCGCCCGTTCAACTGTTGTTTGACAGCGGTCTTGTCAGTTTGCTGCTCAGTGATTGGCCCATGGCCCAGTAAATATCAGTGCACAGCAGTGTCCACACCTTAGGGTATTTTACCCTAAATTTAGGGCATTTTTTCGCGTTTAGGGTATTTTTTAGGGTAGAAAATTACTTAGGGTATTTCTTAGGGTAGATAATTGTTTAGGGTATTTTTTCAGGGTAAAATAAATATATAGAGTAATTTTAGAGAACGCGTGTTTCCGAACGTACTAACTTGTCGTGACTCTAGCAATAGACAACAATCTATTTTTCTCTTTCACACTCGAAGGTTTGTATATACGCGGAAGAGAGATAGGTATAGTATCTCTACCTAGTCTGTGGTATCGTGTGCGGACTGCGCTGCGGAGTGAGAGAAACCGGTTTATTCATGTTACTGTCACCCACCACCATCTTTGTTTGTTTACATTGCTTACGCGTTTAGAGCATTCCTAGGAGCGAAACAAAAGAAGTTAGTAGAGAGATGCCTCCTGAAAGCACGAAATACAAGCAAAAATATAGCCGCCAATGGGATACAGACCCTGTACTGAAAGGTAAGTGCTAATATAAAAATATTCTAGTAAGATTCTAGTATTCTTTCTTAGGAGCATCCGTTTAATAGTAATCGTGATCGGATTCCAATAAGTGTCGTGTTGCATTATTGTAATACCTAATTATAAGGCAAGTAAGATGTTAAACAAGAACTAAAAGAACGTGCAGGCAGTTTCATTTCATAAAATCTAATACAAGATTTTAAGTAAGACCTCTCACTCGGCGCATGCTTAGACTAGACGAACAGTAGGTACCTAAGCTTTCCAGTTGTACCTACGTAGTACCTATTAATTCCATCCATGGCTCGCTCAGACACACACACACATATAAAGCGTCACTCTGACTTCTGTCAATCAGTCAATCACACACATTCGGTCTCAGCTCAGTGTTACCAAGTAAATGAAATTTACCTAAATATGGAGAAAAATTACTATTTGATGTTAAAAGCCTGTTTTTTTTTTAGATTGGATTGCTCCGGATCCTGCCGGAGAAAATAATGCATATTGCAAATACTGTCGAGTATCCTTAGTCCCGCATAAAAAGAGCCTACTATATCACGCTCAGAGTAAAAAACATAAAAAAACTGTTTCTCTTAATAAGACAGCAAAATCATGTAAACAAATCACATTTCAAAAGGTAATACCAGCTGAAAGGAAAATTGCCGAATTGAAGATAGCCGCATACATTGTCGAACATTCTTCAACAACAAATGTTGACCATTTGGGTGAAATGCTCCCCAAACTTGACCCCAAATCCGAAATTTTAAATAATATAAAACTGCATAGAACTAAATGCACTATGTTAATAAAAAATGTTCTGGGTCCATGTATGTTTCAAGATCTACTGGAAGAAATCGGAAACTCTCCTTATTCCATAATTGTTGATGAGACTACTGATATGACTACCACAAAGGTATTATGTATGATGATTCGCTTTTTTTCAAAGAAGAAGAATGATTTGGTTACAACCTTTTATAGAATAGTCAAAGTTACAGATTGCGATGCTACATCTCTTTACAATTTAATTTGCTCCACTCTGCAAGAAGATGGACTTCGTGTCGAAATGTTAGTTGGCATTGGTTTAGATGGAACTAATGTCATGATAGGAAGAAATCATTCCCTTGCCGCTCTTTTGAAGCAAAAGTTACCTGATCTGATAGTGATAAAATGTACAAGTCACTCCTTGCATTTATGTGCAGAAAAGGCGGCGGCAACTCTACCACGTCAACTTGAGTTTCTGATACGTGAAACGCATAACTGGTTTGCCTACAGTTCCAAACGTCTGGATGCATATAGGGATCTATACGAAACAATGAATAATAGTAGGAATCCAAAGAAAATTGCAGGTTTCTGCGGAACTCGTTGGTTAGCACGATACAACGCCATTACTACAATCCTTGATCAATGGGAAGAATTGAAACTATTGTTCTTACTCTCAAAAAGGGAAGACAAATGCTACATGGCAGAAAAAATACATGATATAATGAAATGTCCTGTATTCAAATGCTATCTTAATTTTTTGAAAGAACGACTGAAACCCGTTACCAGTCTCAACATGTTATTTCAGAGTGAAAATGTAGAGTCTGTTAAATTACTGGAGGACGTTTATTTGTTATTGAGAGGATTACTACAAAAACTAGTTGTACCCTCACAACTTGAGAAAGTGAGTGACAAAGATTTAATAACATTTGACTTCAGGCAATATTTAATGCATACAAGTGCTATTAACCTTGGACATGACACCGAGACCCTGTTGCGTGAATTAAATGAGAATGAAGCGTTCGAGCTTCGTGACCGTTGCAAAAACTTTATGGTCACTTTGTGCTCTGAGGTGCAAAGTAGAACTCCTGAGCACATTCATATATTGAAGTCGGTATCATTGCTGACCCCACAAATTGCCACCTCGCAAGTGAAACCTACTCTAACACTTTTTCTGCAAATGTTCCAAAGAGAGGAGGTTTATGGTAATAAGACTGAAGCAGAATCCGAATGGCACAATTTGCATCACAAAGAATGGAGGAATACGTTGTCCAGCGTATCATTTTGGGCTGAGGTTAATAACGATTTAGATGCGGGAGGAAATAAGAGGTTCGCTGCCATCTCTAAATTTGCTTTGGCTGTATTGTCAATGCCGCTATCAAATGCTACAGTGGAAAGAGCTTTCTCCATTTATTCGATTATCAAAAATAAGCTTCGGAACCGGCTATCTCTTGAGATGTTACAACATTTAATGCTGGTGAGGTACAGCTTAAAAATAAATTATAAGTCTTGCGTTACATTTACTCCGACAGACGCGATGTTGAAAAAGTTTACGAATGAAATGTACGATTTCAAGAAAAAAGTTACTGCAGATGACATAGAAGCCCAGGCTACAATGGATGCATTCCAAGAATGTTTAGAAACGGTGTAGTATTAAGCTATTAAATTGGATTTAAATGTAAATTGATTTGTTTTTATTTAAAAAAATTGTAAAAATAATTAGGGTAAAAAAATAATAAAAGTGCTTAATTTAGGGTAATTTCGCCGAGCGTTAGGGTAAAAAAAAAATCTGTGGTGGCAACACTGGTGCACAGAGTACTTTCAGTGAGACGGCGACGCCCAAGCCGACCGCACACGTGGCTTCCCCGCTTTATCTCTTATCTACTTAATTTCTCACAAACAATACCCGAAACGAGCGATTTGTTATTCCTTCAATATAAAAGGCTTCATGCCTTCCTTTAAAATTCATTCGCGAAGTGTCCCTTCAGAAAGTAACCTCAGTGAGACGTGTACTTATAGATTTAACCCGAAAGTTCAATGTGCTTTCGAAATTATTATGCAATTAAAAATATAGCACGCGTTAATGAACATTTTAGACAATAATAACTTATTAGTTTCATACTTAATAAGTATATAAAGTTGTACTTAATTTGCTTACGAAGTTAGTAAGTAAACATTTTTGTGCGGGAAGTTCGAAACGAAATTTTACGTCAAATAGTGTTGTTCACAAACAATATTTTGTATAAATACATCTATATGTAAAATTATACTGCTACAAACTGTGATACTGTGCAAGAGAAACTTTTAATATTTTTATTAACTGTTTTCGAATATAATAGCGAAAATTAGTGAAAAATGGAGTCCAAAGTGGTGCTGACGGAGAAAAATCCTCACGATAAAGCAAATATTTTATCAAGAATATTCCTAACGTAAGTATTTTACAATTATAACACATATTTACATATTTAATTTAAATGATTAATTACCTCTAATAATTTAATTATGTATGCATTGTAAAAAGTGAGGAAGACTAAAACTTGCATACCTAACTAAATAATAAGGAAAAATATTTTTAACTTTTTAAGTTATAACCGGATCTTCATTTACTTTTTACCTTACATAACTAATATACCTTACATATATAATACATAACTAATAGTTATGTATTCTCTCAGCTTTTTACCTTTTGCCGGATTTTTATAAGATAAACAAAAAATAATGACACATTTTATATGCTTGTATTTTTTTTATTTTAAGGCAGAATGACTAGTTACTCTATTTAAAATAATTATTTAGTAGGTATCATTAACATAATAATATATTTTTGTCAATTAACAATAAGGCATTGACAGCAAAAGAATATACAATTGTTAAATTTTATTTTAATTACATAATATGTAAAAAGTTAAAATGTATGCTTAATGGATAATACCTAGTGCATACAAATTATCATTAAGTATCTCATGTAATTCAAGTCTAAACTTTTTAAATATATTATCTTATCACTAATTTGCCCTGCAATGCAATTAATAAAATTATCATAGTGAAAAAATCTATCTCATTCAATGGATGGCAAGGTATTTAGGTATTCTCTTTTTTCGTAACAACCTATTTTTTTTTATACAACTCCATCATGTACATACAAGATAATATAATATTGTGCAAAAATCATACAAATATTTGTATAGTCGAAAGTTTGCGAGTGTGTTAATTGCTTCATACCGCTTAAACGGCTTAACCGATTTTGATGAATTTTATAATGAAGATAGATTATAATCTGCATAAACACATAGGCTACCTTATCCCGGATTAACGCGGATAACACTGCGGGGCGTCGCTAGTATAGTAACATAAAGATTTGAATGCCCTTGATAGATGAATGAAATGAAGATAAAACTTGTGCGCACGCTGAAAACATGAGCGTACATAGTACTTAATAATGCTAAATAATACCTACTCATATTTATCTCGTATTCTCGTATCTATTGTGTCTAACCAACATTATAATACAATGCTGGAAACAACTTTAAAATTTGGATTTTTATTACTTTTTTCGCACGAATTTACCTTAAGGCGAGGCATTTTCGCGCGAACTACGATTTTAGGAGGTGAGGTGTGGGGGGCCGCCCGCGCGTCTCACTCCGCGCGCTGTCCATTTCTCGTAACGTTAGCACTACGCCACAGTATAAATATTTCAGCTGTTATACTATGATCAACTTCTATTAATGTAAAATGTTATTTTTGTCAGTTTTAAATAAGCTAAGTAATAATTTATTACTTTATATCTATAAATATAAAACAAAGTCGTGTTTGTTGTTTGAAAAAAAATACATAGGTTATATTAATAAAATTGCCGTGACTTTGTACATTCGCTGCTTAGATAACATGCAAAAAAAAATATCACCACATTTATTACGTTTATTATCGTATACATTCTGTTTGGATATTCTGCTTGGATCTGTTTTTAGGGTTCCGTACCCAAAGGGTAAAAAACGGGACACTATTACTAAGACTTTGCTGTCTGTCTGTCTGTCCGTCCGTATGTCACTAGGCTGTATCTTATAAACCGTGATAGTTAGACAGTTTTTTTAGAAGATGTATTTCTGTTGCCGCAATTATTTTATTTATTTCGAACACATACAGTCGTAACAACAAATAACAACAAATATAAATTACCATAATTATTGCGTTTATGATTGTATAAATTCAGCTTGGTTCTGTTTTGTGTATTATGTGACAAACTAATGATGTTATAATATACTCACTCATCATTGATATTATTTTGAGATAATTTATCATCACATTCTGCAAGTCATTATTTATCAGCTGTAGAGTTTATAGTCAATAGTAAATAATATAAAAAATAAATAGATCGGCCTATTTTATGGTATTATTGTTTAGTACATGATCCACTAACCCATCTGTCGTTGAAGTATTGAAATTCACAGGTTGCAATTCTACTAATGGACTGGTAGTATTAGATACTCGAGACTGCTTTTTCGACCTAAATTAATTAATTATAGGGTACTCGTACATAGGTACATACTTTTGGTCATACTGATATAATTTAGTCTGTGGCAAGTAATGACGAAAATTTACGAAATCAACTAAAATTATAGAAAATTCTCATATACCTGAGGAGAAACATAAAGAATAAAAAAATTGGGCCACTTTTAGAAATATTGTTGCGTGCTTAGTAATTTTACTTAAAAAAAAAAGAGTAAACTTCATAATTTTACTATAAAAGGGAGTAATTTATATACCGTTTCTTATAGTTCTCTTTCCCTGTCCTTCTTTTAGATATTAACACTGATTTCTTCCTAACTGTATTTTTTTATTAGCCATTTTCAATTATTACACTGTGGCAAGAATGTAAGAACGGGCGGAGAAAATTTGGCACAGGTCTAACGTTGGCAAGCGCCCGATTGCGACTGACGGGGTAGCGGGCGGCGCGGCGTCTTGTCAAACTGCTGGGAAATATTCAAGTTTTGGGATTAATAATTAACTCAAAATTATAGGACTTTAGTTGAAACCCAAATTTTAGCAGGTTCTCTGTAGTATTTAAAGAGAAACATTTCTATATAAAAATGATGTGTAAAGTCAGAAATTTTATTAATAAGATATTCGATTTAGACTTTTACATTAAGCTGTCTTTGGAATTTTTTATGATCGAGTAAAGTATACCCTATCGTGTAACAAATTAGCACATTCCTCAGACAATATCCTTAAGTATATTGTATATTTTTTGCAAGACCGATATTAAGGAGTAAATACCTAAAATATTTGATATAGTAAAACGTTTTTCACCGCTTTTTCACTGGTGACTCGCCTTAATTTTTTTTAAATTGCAAATTGAATCGAGAATTGCTAAGAAAGAACTAAGACTTTAAATTTTCGTGATCCTTAACCTTATCTTAAATTTCGATAGTTTTACGTCGCAAATATGATACGGAAATATTATAAATCATCCAAGAAAGACTAAAAGAAAGTTTTTTTACTAGTTACTTATACTACAATATATTATATTGTATTTGTTGTTATACTTAAATATGTACCTTAAACTTGTCTATTTCGATATGTAACCCACATTAAATATTTATGTATTATAGTTATTATTAGTACACTAGCTGTGCCAGCGACTTCGTCCGCGTGGAATAGTTATTACCATAAAAACGGTTCTAGTGAGTTAATCTTAACAGATAGACTTATACTGTCACGATCATTTTGTTAGATCATTTCAAGAGGAATAATTCTTTCATAGGTACATTTTTTTTTGATATCTTGAACCGTTTTCGCAGCGCACGCAACGGAAGCCCTCAAAGATAAATATGTTTCCCCGTTTTTCCCACATTTCCATTGTTTCTTCGCTCCTATTATTTGCAGCGTGATGTTTTATAGCCTATAACCTTCCTCGATAAATGGTCTATTCAATACAAAAATAATTTTTCAATTCGCACCAGTAGTTCCTGAGATTAGCGCGTTCAAACAAACAAACAAACTCTTCAGCTTTATAATATTAGTATAGATCACACACACACATACACATTCCCAATATTCAACACATAAGTAGTACCGATAATAGTTATGACCCCGATTTAAATTAGGTAAAAACCATCTATTGACAACATCTCCAGTCATCTATTGACCACACCATGGCATCTTGTTTAATACTTTTGTATTATCAAATTATAAATGAATAGTGTTGATAGGCTGCAGGTAAAATAAAATTGCAAAGTTTTCCTCGTAAAGATATCTGTTTGAATTACTCATTTCAATTTACCTACATTATTAATGCCTATAGATAATTAATTGAAACAAAAACCAAAGGGGTACTTTTTTATAACAATTTTAATTGCTATAATAATCACACGATAATTATTTTTATTTCCCTGATTTTCACTGTGAGACTTGTGTTTTCCTTTTTTTGTCATCGAACGAGAGTGGCTAACTCTTGTGTCGAGAGTTTATCGACTGCCGACGACTTTTGTCCCTGTACAAGCGTAAGCTTAGAATGGGGCTAGATGGCGCTGTGTGATATGTCCTGAAATATTTATTTATTTATTTATTTCAATGATATTAAAAAAAAACCTTATTAAAATATTGTGTGTTACATTACTTAATCCCACTATTATATATGTATAAGTATATATTATGTACATATAATAACTCTTAAACATATTTAGCCATTTTTATACTATATTTTTTGCTAAACGACGCGACGTTAAGAATCTTTGTGCAAATAGACCTTAAAACTAAATCCACTGATTTGGTTTTTAGCCCACATTTTATGTTAGGTAAAGGAGTGTGCAAACAAATATTTATAAAGATGGCTACAAAAGGTGAAAAACGTAAATTATTACATTGTTTTGTAAATTTAAAAGCAAGTTTCAGTTTTCCTGCTCAGAATCACATATTCAGTTTATTCAGTCCCCTTGTTTTGAAATACTTTCCGCACAACACGCCTTTGTGATTTCAAATCAGTTTTTTTATACTTGAGAAGTATAAATGTATGATATGTTTGTTACATGTAAGATACTAATGGACGCCCGCGGCTTCGCTCGCATTATTTCAGGATAAAAAGTGTGCCTATGACACTCCTAAGACTTCATACTGCCTACATACCAAGAAACATGGTGATCCGTTCAGCCATTTTTGCGTGATTAGCGTTTAAATAAACATACAGAGAAACAGACATAAAATCTATGAATTGTTGGAAAATGTTCTGTTATCAAATTCTATTCCATGTATCTTCAACATTTTTTAATATATTAATACTAACGATACTATAGGAATGTTTCTTATTACCTATATACCTAAGTAAAAGAATTTTCTTTAGAATTATTCCAGTTAACAATTTCCTCTAATGGAGGTAATAAAATATAAAAAAACCTTTATTCATAAGTAATTCTCGTTTTTTATGGAAGTAACAAATTAATATTGAATATTACTTATGTAAACTATTACTATACCATACAAGTACTTACCAAACATATAATAATGCTACCTACCGTAGAAGGTCAAACAATAAATAATACAAACTATAAAAGACCACACATCTTCTAAAAAAGTTTTTGGGTATACTGTAAATCCATAACAAAACACGTTTCAGCAGTTTTTAGAATTTTTGTCTGTTTGTCTGTTTATTTAAACGGCTGAACGGATGATTATGATTTCTGGTATGTAGGTAGTATGAGGTCTTATAAGCGTCATATATTATTATCTATTTTTTATCTCAAAATAATAGGTACGAGCGAAGCCGCGGGCGTCCACTAGTACTAAAATAAATGTTTTAATATTCAGAACGAGTCACATCTTGTTGTTTATAAACTGTCCCGTCATGCTTAGTTCGCTTTTTGTGGAAGAATCTGTAACTGTTACGTTATGTACAGATATTGTATTCTCAGTATATGACGTTATCGGATTCAATCGACTGGCCTGTTAGTTTAGTAAATGTTGGTAGTGGATCTGCCTTCTTATCTAGGTTGCGGGTTCGATTCCCGCATTACACAAATACTTATGAATTTATAAATTTGTAATTACTTGTCGAGTCTGTTCGTTTCTATGTATAAAAATAATGTATTTAAAAAAGAAAAGTTATAGTTATTTAAGCATTATATCCGTTATCTTGTACCCACGATACAAGCGTTTGCTTAGTGTGGGGCTAGATGGCGCTGTGTGCAATGTCCGGGAATATTTATTTATTTATTATTTCTGATGAACATTTCTTACATCAAAAGCTTTCGAAGGAAAGTATTTTAACCCCAACAATTTCTCTTTCATGCTAAATACAAAATACTAAGGTACTTATAGATTTCATACAAATTATTTACTAACCTTTCGATATCTACTTAAATAAAATTATAACTATACATAGGTAAGTATGTATGCGTAGAAATATCAGTACTTAGGTATTTTAGAAAAACCTCACGCGCATACAGCCAAGTCCGTCAATTTCTTATTCCAATTCAGGTAATGCCATCAAATACAGATGTAGGTACCTTTTTGGCTTGGTAAATTGTGGTAAAATAACTTACAGTACTTTTAACAGAAGTACTAAGTACTTACGAGAAAGAGAGGAATGAAAATCCTTGGTTATAAAGTAATACCACAGGTAATACACTGTTCCCTAACACACAACCTTTTTGTTCTAGATGGAGTTTCAATCTCTTCAAAAGAGGTTACAAGCATGGTCTCACCGTGCAAGACTTGTTCCAGGCCAGAGAGTCTGACCACTCCGGCAAACTGGGCGACAGGCTGGAAGAGGCTTGGGAACATGAGCTGGAACAAGCCAAGGCTAAAGGAGTGAAGCCATCTCTATCCAAGGCCCTGATACGGTCCTTCTGGGTGGAGTATATGCTCTGTGGATTGTTCGTTGGTCTTTTGTTTATTGTTGTTTGGTGAGTACTCTTTGAAAGCGTGGTTGTGGTCTATTTTATAAGATTTTTTTTTACATTAGACGCCACGCCACGTATTTGTCATATCACTAGTATAATTACGACGATAATTATTAGTACGAACAAGTTGCGTGTCTGTTATAGGTAAAACAATAGACGTTCCCTATGCAAAATTCTAGTTTAGAATTTCAAACTTAGTCGTAGCTCTTTGGGATTTTTGAGAACTCTCTACGGCAGAGGTCGCTACACTCATACGAACAAAATGATATCGTCTATTCTGACTCCGTAAATCACGCTCATCTAGTTAAAAACACAGAGACACATACATATGCACCTAAGTATATCTATGTTAGATGCATGTATAAGTTCTTACAATCTCACTAACGTGCCGGAAATATATTTTACCGAAAAATACTCTTTGAATTATTGACAAAGGCGTGGGTAACGGTTCCTATTGATTTGTTACTAAGTACCAATATTGGTTTCATCCGTTATTTAAATACTAGTGGTTGCCCGTAGCTTCAGTCACGTTTTTTTTATATTTTATTTCCTGTATATTCTGTAGAGTTTGATGTATCATTGAATAAGAGAATGGACCATAGAGCAATATAATGAACGGACAGTCACATCAAACGCACAATTAGGTCACGGTCAACTCTCAGATTATGAAATCAATTCTATGGTGTTTTAATCTCGAATAATCTCGATCTGTCTATGTCAATATCTTAATGGATTAGGCAGCCTATTAAAAATATTCATCCATAGATTTATTTCAAGCTTGCATATTTTAACTTCAAAAATTTTACCTTACATGTCAATTGCGAACCAGAATGTAACGAACTTTGCAGATTTTATGTCAATTTTTGTTACTGTTAGGCTCGAAATTCATGCTGCTGCTCTGGGACCGCTCTATTGCAGTAAATATTTCATAGATAGATCTGCGAGTATCACCAATGATAGCTATCGCTAGCGACATATTGAAATTATAGGCGTTTTACACTCAAAGGTGTTGATCTTGTTTTTAACACAACATTCAAAATTGACCAATTACCCACTAAGAGACTAAGTCTTTAAGATACGAAAAATCTTTTATATGAATCGGGTCGCTTCTCACTCAGACACATTTGCATACCCTATCAGGGTGATTATCCAGTGTTTTTTTTGTTGAACCTTTACAATTTGCAAATAAATGACTATGACTATGAGTATGACTATGACATCCCATAGCTATGAGACCGTTGCATAACACTGTCCAACTCTCTAAGCGCTCCCACATCAAACTGTACCAATCTATTAATTAATTAAACCAATTGTTTTCCAGGCCGCTAATTCCTTACACGCTCGCTTTATTCATCGCGTACTTTGCTGGCGAGAAGACTCCGGAAGAATATAGGAATGCACACATATGGAACTTTGCGATGAACTTTATGAGCATTTTATCAGCTCTTATGTTGAACCACTCGAACTTGAGCCAGGGGCGAGTCGGGATGCGAGTCCGGATTGCTTGCTGCTCTTTGTTGTATAGAAAGGTTGGTATTGTATGAATAGTTTTTATTTAAATATTTGTATCATCATCATTTAAGTTACTTCAGTACAAGCATGCTCTACCTCTAACAAAGTTGGAACACTTCGGATCTTGTATAACGAAACTCAAGTGGCGATCGGCAGGGCACTTGGCGAGACGTACTGACGGCAGATATAGCAAAGCAATAACTGTATCCGTGTCTCTGTAAGCGGAGTGTAGGAAGACCTGTGCAACGGTGTCTGGATGGTATTAGAAAGTTTGAAGGAAACATCTGGGCAAGAACAGCGCTAGACAGGGAGTATTGGCGTAGGGACCCTGCAGAGGATCTCATTAGCCTGATGATGATGATGATTCTCCACCTAAGGCCACAGTGTTTGCTTGTGCGAGTATCGCTTTAGGTGACATACTGGTCTAATGCCTGCTTGTAAAGTGTAAAAAAAGTAAAGTTGATTCATTATTAAAACGCAAGAAATGTATGTCACAGTTTTTATCCCACAATATCTAAACAATTACTTTTGTTCGTGACAATCGGAGCTCGTCTACCAGTTTTTGCAAAGACTAAAATAGTTGACACTCAAAATGTTCACTTACTTTGTATATTCATAGTTGCAGTTAACCTACAGTTGGTATAAACAGTCTAAATAACGAGTAATATACCCAGAATGTATATTCAGGTTTCCCTTATAACCCATTACAATTACTACTTGAGTACACTATCAAATCAAGTAGGCATTACTTTCATATGCGAGACTAATATAATTTAACTAAATAGCAATAAATGGTAATGTTCATTGACAGAATAACCAAAATTTTAATCTAAGCTCAATGAACTTACGAAAAGAGTTGATATTAGGTATATCTCGTTATGAACGGAATTGTTAGGTCTGTCGAAATAGTTAAGAACTAAGTATCCGCCAATCCAAAAAGTCTTAATTAACTCTATTCATTGTATAAAGGCATCTTCACACAATTTTCCATGTGATAACTGTAAACAAATTTTTTGTGTTTTTTTTCACAAACGGTCCGATATGTAGGTCCGCCAATCCAAAAATCAAACAAACCAGATTCATTGTATAGAAGCACCTTCACACAATTTTTCATGTGATTACTGTACCTACTTGAAATAATTTTTGTGTGTGTTTTTCACAACGCTCCGAATTTCTAATTTAACAATTTTGTTTTCTCCTATGCAAACGCGCAACATCTTGGACTACAGTGGTGCTTACACCAGGCAGGCTGTAGACGAACGTGGCGTATTCCGTGTTAAAAAAACATGTGAATATTGTATTTTTTTGTTTGACTTAGACTATAGTGGCAGAACATCAAGCAGGCTGTAGAAGAAAGTTGGCCTATTCGGTGTTAAAAAAAAATGTGAATATTGTCTTTTTTCACAACATCCCCTTTCCTTCCAGATTCTTAAACTCGATCGGACGGGCATGAGTAAGACGGAGCCGGGGCAAGTCATCAATCTCATGTCGAATGACGTTAACCGCTTCGACATGGTCACTCTGTTCCTGAACTACATCTGGGTGATGCCTATAGTGATACCAGTAGTGTCCTACCTGGTCTGGCAACACGTGGCCTGGGCGACCCTCGCTGCGCTCACTGTCATCTTATTACAGACTGTGCTGGTGCAAGGTACGTGGCTCCTTACCTAAGTACGGATTTTTTTAATTTATTTATTACAATGTTACAATTTAAGAGCTTATTCTTAAAAAACTTTTAGAAGACTTGATAAACTCCTTTCTTTGAAGTCGATTAAAAAATTAAAAATAAGAATAAAATACATTTATTGAGACACAAAACAACACGAGATACAGAACACAGAGATAGATATAAGTACACGTTTCGTGTCACAATCCGTCCCCATCTCAGCATGTGCTGGATGCAATTAGTATCCAGCGCTGGTTTTCCGTTGGGACCGGCCGGTTGGAATTACATGTGTGAGCCTGTCACTTCGCCTAATAATGCCATGAACGCACGAGGCCAGTTTTACAAGATAGGATAGTAAGTTAGTTTTCTAAGGTGTCCTGGCTTCGAAGCTTGGAACACCCTAATAAAATATTAGATTCGTGTAGCTTGGGCCTTATCAGCTGAGTCCTCTTCCAAATATAGACTTCTACAAAAGCACGCCACTCAGACTCTTCTTAAATAAATTGGATCTTGTGACTATTATGCATTGATTTCAATTATTACTTACTTAATGGCAATAACTAACCACATGAAAAGTACCCAAATATACGAATAAAGTAAAATCACAAATGTTTGACCAATGTGCAAAGAGACAAAACCTTGATTAAAAAACATAATGTAACATCATAATTAGGAGGACATTAATTAATTATAATGTCTGGATTGCGTAAGCGTATAATAATGAGTTTTTCTTCTCATACCTGCCACATTTACATTAAAATTCTTTTACAATAATCACAGTAAATTTACGCTTTTTATTCTTTTTTCCTTAAGGTTCACAATTGTATATTTTTTTATTATTATACAATATACTTATGTGCTTTACAATCACGTGTTCAGTAAGCTTAAATTAAACTTAAATTTAACCAGTAGGTAGGAGAAGTTATTAGTTTTGACTGTATAATACATATGTCGGAGCGACGGGATTATCAGTAACATCGTCAGACATCATAGGGGCGTATAGCTAGGGTGATCGAGCAAAGAGACAACCAGAAATACAGGAATACAGGTTTATTACACCTTATTTAGGTACCAAGAATATCGCACTCGGCAAATGAATCGAATGACAGTCAATAGGTAGTTTCCATAGCAACTGACTGCCGTCTCTGCGCCTCTCCATCGGCTAGACTCTGTCGTAGCACGAAGTAGCTGAGTTCAGACGAATGCTGCCACATGGTGGGACTCGTACCGCGCTCCGTTTCACTACCGTATTCAAAATCGTCTCCGACACATAAATAAATATTAATATTCTTTTTTGTCAGAAACATAATCCATATAATACACACAAATTAACCACACGAGCTTATTACACACAATACACTAGAAATATACATATACCAGGGCTCTTTGCATAGACAGAATAAAGTACATATTAACAAATAACTATACTCTATAGTGAATCAAAGTCATTCAGAATCTATTTATTGTGTTTAC
The DNA here is from genome assembly GCA_964023185.1 of Macaria liturata. Taxonomy (NCBI): domain Eukaryota; kingdom Metazoa; phylum Arthropoda; class Insecta; order Lepidoptera; family Geometridae; genus Macaria; species Macaria liturata. The sequence continues at coordinate 8,849,641 of OZ026829.1, forward strand.
TGTTACGTCCTGTCTCAATAGATAAAATTTATGCTGAAAATAGTGGTCTCTATTTTCATGCTAAGTTACTTGCGGTTTAGAAAGAGAACGGTCGATAGGCGGGAGAGTTTATTATTGCAGAGCAAAGCGGTGGTCATAAAAAAGTTTGTAAGTATTTGTTCGTCATCTGCGAACTGATTTTTTCAAGGCTAAAACGATTTGTCGGGCAGTGGGCACAGATAACTACAATAAAAGCCATTGATCAATTGCTTACATTATATTTGTTTGTTTTTTTTTAATAATCATGTAGTTTGAAAGTAGGTATTGTTACGCGAGATGATTCTGTAATCCGTGTAATCCCTACTAGGTACTGACTACTTACGTATATGTGTAAACATGTTTTTATACATATATAATACAAGTTATATATTTAGTTAGCTATTTTTATACACGAGGCTAAAATAATTTAGAAATTATTTTAGCCTCGTGTATAAAAATAGCACCAAAGAAACAGTATTATTGAAAAATTCATCTATCGCTCCATCTTAGGCTTTATCTCAGTTATTGCTTACCATTAGGCAAACTATAGTTTTTAACACAAAATATTATTCGTCTTGTAGGTACGGCAGTCGTTAAGCCATATCAGAGGCACCTAGGACGTTTCAAAACTGACATTAGAAAATACTTACTTTTTTTTACAGTAGCCCGAAACTATATTTTTGTCATTAACCTTCCAACTCCTCTCCAGCGTACCTCAGCAGTCGCCAAGGAGTGCTCCGAGGCAAGATCGCCAAACGAACAGACGAACGAGTGAAGGTGATGAGTGAACTAGTGAACGGAGTCCAGGTCATCAAGATGTACGCCTGGGAGAAACCATTCGAGAAACTTGTGGATAAACTGAGGAAGTAAGTGTAACTTTTAGACCTAAATGTAATTATAAATAGTAGCTGAGAATAGGTACAAGATTTTCAAGCTGATAAATAAACGAGTGAAGGTAATGAGTGAACTAGTGAACGGAGTCCAGGTCATCAAGATGTACGCCTGAGAGAAACCATTCGAGAAACTTGTGGATAAACTGAGGAAGTAAGTGTAACTTTTAGACCTAAGTGTACCTATAAATAGTAACTGACAAGATTGTCAAGCTGACACATGAACGAGTGAAGCTGATGAGTGAACTAGTGAACGAAGTCGGGGTCATCAAGATGTGTTTTTCGGTCAAAGGTAGTGTGTATATTCTGATGTAATTGCTGACCATCCAGACATAACATGTTGTGTCACGGTGATGAGCATTGTGCTTTGACATATTGGGTTTTTATCTCAATTTTGTCGAGTCATAGCTGCTTGCATAAATATATAAAGACCATTTTACGATTTTTACAAAATGTTTATTGAATTCTGGCCAAAAAGTTTAACAAACAAATGAATAATCGTATGCAGGGAAAAGGACATACGAAACATGTCCGTTATAAATATCTTCGGTTCTCCCAAGAAACGGGTCTGCTTTCTAAAGTATGCACAATATAAAAGCAACTCTGGGACATGTGTGTGGCAGCAATTCTACTACAAATTTATTTTCTGTATAATTTCTTGATTCAAACTTCTCAGTTCCGATTTTATCTGCGTGCAGAGTAATGTTGTACGAAGTCTATAAGTTCGTAACAAAATGCACCCTCTTGTTACTACACCTCGGGTCAGATTTAATAACACCATTTAGCGATAAAAAATATATTATTCCCGAGAATGCATAATTATTTATCAAGAACAATAACCTTGTTGAACTGAGGGTAATGCACTGGGTTTCTTTTAGTTAATAATTATTTGTTTTCTTATGCATTATTTAATCTTAGACTCGCTTATTATGATGTTGTTTTTAATGGTATGAGCAAAGTCACGTGACTATGGAAAGATAAACTTGTTTATTTCTATATTTTCTATAGCTGATTTAAAGAAATTTGATTTTCAAAATTAACGTCTCGAATATAAAATACAAACTCAGTATTGTAAAGACGAAGTGTCATTTACACCTGGGCGCTTCTATGGGTCGCATGATATGTTAAGTAGGTAGTTGTTCCCGGTTGTCTGTCATAATACTACAATCGTTTAACTATATGAGAGGCCCTTCTGGCAGTTTGTAAACTGTCCACACCAGAGTTTGCACATTCATATGAACTTACTATTATTTATTACGTATTTTTATCTACCTCAATTATCTCTCTCTTTGAGTCGTATTTCCTCATGACTGAGGGTGGTGACTCCCCCGCAGAATTAATTCGTTAGGGTAGTTCTCTTGGCCAGATAAATCGTGGTGGGCGCCCAGGTCCTTCCACGGAAGATACATGTCCTCGAATATTGTGGTACCTCAACCTATACCCTTTTGTTTCAGAATGGAAGTGAGCTTCATAATGCGTACGTCTATGATCAAAGGGTTCTCGACGGCTCTGAGCGTGTTCACCGAACGATTCATTTTATACTCGGCCGTGGTGGCTTTTGTGCTGATGGGTGGTGAAATCAGGTAAGATCAGGGTTTCATTTCAAATAGTTGCTACTGTCGTTCGCATTTACCTTGACTCACTAATTTGGTATAAAAAGTAAGCTTTGTCAGTCAGTATGTGTAAATGACAGAGACAGACCAACAAACATACCTACTTACTCTCTAACGAAAACTTATGATAATATTTATAATTTAAAGGAATTACTTATTGTAGTTGGTGAAAAAGCTACCAAACCATATGAAATTGCTTGTATAGAAAAATGCTCTGGCCCGGGTCTAGAACCTTAATTCGTGTTAAATAATTTCGATTTAACCAGTGATTTAAATATATAATTTACTAGCTGTGCCTGCGACTTCATCCGCGTGGAATAGTTATTTTAGCATCATATTTGTTGTAGCAGGGAGTAAGTCTAAGACTACCCTCAACAATATTTATTTTTGCAAACAACCTCTTCAGCTTTATAAATTATTGCTGTTAACCGTTGACCCACGACTTGAACCGTTTTCGCAGCGCACGCAACGTAAGCCCCAAAGATGAATAATTTCCCCCGTTTTTTCCAGATTTTCCATTATTTATTCGCTCTTATTAGTTGCAGCGTGATGTTATATAGCCTAAAGCCTTCCTCGATAAATGGTCTATTCAACACAAAAAGATTTTTTCAATTCGCACCAGTAGTTCCTGAGATTAGCGCGTTCAAACAAACAAACAATCTCTTCAGCTTTATAATATTAATAATAAGTATAGATTGAATTGTTATCCGTTTTCCCCAGGGCTGAGATCACGTTCTCCCTGGTGCAATACTTTAACCTGCTTCAGTTGGCCGCCAACATCTTCTTCCCGATGGCGCTGGCTTTCTTGGCTGAGACCAAAGTGTCTGTTAGAAGGATTGAGGTGAGATATACCTATCATATTTAGGGATTTTTACAAGGATTTTTTGATAGTTCGATAGCATATTCCTATGCAATAGAAGACAATATAATGTACATTATGTCTGATGGTTTTCTAGATGCCGCTTTGCTCACGAGTTTTTATTTTGTGCTTACGAATTACTAATTAAAAACTAGTAAAACTACCTCATGTTTAATTGCGATAAACCGAATCCCAAAAGAATTTGTATATACATATGTTGTCTCTCATTTTATATAACAGAATTATATGTAGGCTTGTGTTATTTTCTTCTACTTATCCAATTAGAGTGGCCAACTCTGGTGTCGAGAATTTATCAAGCCGCCCTAAAGGCTTATCGACTGTCGTACTAGACAAACAACCGGGACCTACAATTGAACGTGTCATCCGACTTGATCCGACCCACGGAAGCGCCCAAAGTAGAATGCCACTTTTCGATCACCCATCCAAGGACTGACCGCGTCGACTTTTGCTAGCCATTGGTAATCGCTTGCGATTGCCTCCGCTAGCTCATTACATGAATGTCTATGTTTTATAGACATTAGTTTGAAGGTCAAATTTAATAAGTTACTTACTAAAGGTTTTTTATCTATTTTGTCACAGGAATTCCTCCAACTAGACGAGCTAGAGACCCTCAAGAAGAAGCCGGTGCTCGACTCCCGTTCCCTCACCAACGGCACTGAAAAAGACTTGGAGAAGTCCAAACCAACCGGACTTGTTCTAGCCAACGTCAGCGCGAGTTGGCAACAGGACCCCATAGTGCAGACCTTGAGGAATATCAGTATTACAGCCAAGCCGGGGGAGTTTGTGGGCATCGCTGGTCTGGTTGGCTCTGGAAAGGTGAGATGTTTTAGTCTTTATTTTCCTTTTTGACTTTACATTTTGCTGAGTGTTATTAGTAATTGTTCTGAGGACTTTGTTAGGAGCTTGATGCTGCTTCTTTAATTAGAAATAGTAAGTAGGTAAGGAATAATAATTATGAAACATGATCATGTAGAGAGCTAATGTCAGCTCGACTTGGCAACAGGACATTGTGTAAACTTTGAAAAATATCAGCATGGCCAAAATTTTTGCTAGCGTTAACCCAACTCGTATGAGTCTACAATTGAAGTTATAAAAGATCCGCTTCCCATCGTCTTTAAAAAACTTCCTTTTTTTACTGAAAAGGGTTTGCATATAGGGGCCAAAGTTTGCTTGATGGTAAGCAAAGGCTTTGGCCAAAAATGGAGCGTGCTTAAATATAATCAAATATATTCAATGTATTTACTGACGCATGGAAGTTTAATTACACATGTACGTGTACTTATGTACCTTAATTTTTACCGACTCTGACGCACTAAACACTATATCTCTCAAAATTAGGGCCTTCGGTACTAATTATCTCTTTTGATGAGTAAAAGTGACCTTCGTTTAAAATAATGATTAAAAACCAAGTTCAGCGAAGCAAATAATTCGCTTTTATAGTAAAACAGAAAACGAAAATTCAAAACCATACAAACAGTATAATTATCTACTAGCACTTATGTATCAGTAACTAAATTCAGGCAAACGTCAAACCTGTTTTAGTTAAAAAAAAACTTCTCTTTATTACATTTTGTATATTTTTTCTCTTATACATAATACAGGTTCTTTCTCAGCCATTCTGAAAATGTCAAAGAATACGATATGCCATAATATATACTACAAATAGACATAAGTATTTACCTTTTTTACTAAAGCTATAAAAATATAGTAAGTATTGTTATCTTTTATCACATTCACATTATGCCCTTCGCTAAACAAAATGTCAATATTGACAAATTGGCTTTATCAGTCCGATAATGTCTTATATCAACTCTTCAGGATTATTTGTTAAGTCATATTAGGTATTGATTCATCAGAATTATTATTATTTAATTTCCTGTCGTGGAAAACGTATTTTTACGAACATTGAATATCTCTGTTATTCATCTATACATATAATAAAGCTGAAGAGGGTCGAAAGTCTGAACATTGAAGATATTTTAATAAATTGTTTGGAGATATTTCGAATCGATAGCAGAACACGTTCCAACAATTTATAGAAATTTTGTCTGTTTATCTGTGTCTCTGTTTATTGAAACGCTCACCACGCAAAAACGGCTGAATGGATCTTCATGATATTTGGTATGATGTGTGTGATTTTTATGTTTTTTTTATGATATCTAAAAATGCCCTCTCGCTCCCCCAGTCGTCTCTGCTTCACGTGATCCTGGGCGAGCTGCCTCCAACTTCCGGCTCCATGTCGCTAGGTGGCGCGCGCGTCTCCTACGCCAGCCAGGAGCCCTGGCTCTTCGTGGCCACCGTCAGGCAGAACATACTCTTTGGACTGCCCTACGATAAAATCCGGTACAAGAAGGTGAGTTTACGTAATACAATAATCATCATCATCAGCTCATAGTGTTCAGTGCAATGTATAAGCTTCCAACCGTACAATAAATCACTGTTTGATTTAAATTCTCTTTCTCAGATTGATCAACAACATATGCCTTATCTTATTCGTAACAACATATTATATATATAGCAAGTCGTATAAAAAAAGCAGTTCGTTAAACCAAGTCTAGAAAAGAAAAATGACAAAGTATAATACTCCTCAAACTATAAAATTTATTGGTCTTAAGTCGAGAGTGAATCCGTTTCTTCTAGGCAAGCGCGCTAGATTGTAGATTATAACATCATTGCTGAACATCAGGCGAGTTGTAGTCAAGCATGAGCCTATATATGTAGTTAAAAAAAAGGCAAAAGTGCTCTGCATGTTTCACTAAAACTCACCAACTCTACGACAAAACCATAGAAATCCTGCGATTATTGTTATCTCTTAGCCATCGATTGAAGAAACTCTTAGCTTAGGCTCTTGTTTGTGGACTTTGTAGTCTTTATGTATGCAGTTACAGGAATCTTTATCAACGTTCGCCTCAATTTCCACGAGCCTATCGCCAGACCGCGTCGAAATCAAATGTCTACAATACGTGGGCATTATGTGTCATCAGTATATCAGATCACACCAGAATTTACAACTGATATGTTGTGTACATGTACTGATAATGGGTGATAAAGTAAAGCCCCATATCACCAATTGCATTAAGTACATTGCGTATACATATACAACAGAACAAACGTCATATAAGTAGTAATAAAAAAAATATATATATTTAAGGACATACCACACAGCGCCATCTAGCCCCATACTAAGCTTACGCTTGTATCATGGGTACTAGATAGCGGATATAATACATATATACTTTTTTTTGTAAATACATACTTATTATACATAGAAACGACCAGACTCAACACAAGTAATTACAAATTTTAATATGCATAATTACTTGTGTTATGCGGGAATCGAACCCGCACCTCTAGATTAGAAGGCAGAGCCACTACCAACTAAGCTAACAGAGCAGTCAGTAGTAGTAGTAGTGCTATTATAATGCGATTACATGTCCAATATTATTCGCGTTGTATAATATGGGCGCTTTTTTAACATTTGGCAGTTAGGTATTTGGTTAATAGGTAGTCTGAAGCGTTTTAATAGATGTCTCTCACATAAAGAAAAGAATATACATATGTCTCTTTAACTAACAAAACACACTATGAGTGAAATCATTTATTTTATTTTTATTGACTGCATTGCCAACTAACGTCCATACATAATATGTTATTCATAACAATTTTTAACAAAGCCCTGAAAAATAAAGTAATTTGTTATCTAGTCGATATTATCGATGGCATAACATCAAATTAACCCAAATACTGAATTTCGTTTGTCGGTCACGACGAAGGTCAGCCAATGTGAATTAACTATCTTGAAGACAGTATCGCGTGATGGATTCGAAACTATAATGAAGTGATTTTTACTGAAAAAGTGACACGCGACCCGAGGAAAGATGCCGAGTTTTGCGCAAATATTTTGTGAATTGCCTAAGGTCGAAAAACGAAATGTTTGGTATTAATGTAGACATAAAAACCACCCTCTTTTCTGCGTAAGTTGCCTTCAGCCTTTATATAGTAGGAGAGCCCAACCGTGGGATAATTTTGTTTGAGAATGATTGTTATGATCTCACCAGCGTAAGAAATTAATGTGAATGTGGACTGTAATATTAGCAATGCGTCTCGCGTGCAGTGTGGTTGACATGAGATTACAAACATTTGGTCCTTCGAGCCGGATGTTTGCCATACCTAATGATAATCTTACTTGGTATCAGGAGTAAAGTGAAGCCAACTGTAGGACAATTTTGTCTGAGGCTAATGATAAACGTATTTTTAACTCCCTAGGTGGTAACAGCCTGTGCATTGGTGCGTGACTTCGAGCAGCTCCCGTCGGGAGACTCGACGCTGGTCGGCGAGAGAGGGACCAGTCTAAGCGGCGGGCAGCGGGCCCGGGTGGGGCTCGCCAGGGCTTGCTATAGACAGGTATGTACTTATTATGCCAGGTGGTGCATGTTGGTGCGACTTCGAGTAGGTATGGTACATCGCACGTATGCTGCAAATCTAGAGCAAATATGGTTCTTCCAGGAAGTACTTAAGTACAGTCTATCCACCTAAATGGTGTATCATTAGCGTGCCTCTGATCTGAGGTTGACCCTGAAACCGGCGTAGAATAGAATACCGTTCCGTTAGCCCCTGTTTGTTGTAAGAGCCGACTAAAAGAGGGTTCCGGGGCATTGTTGGTTGACTGATAATGGGGTCAGGTCACCAAACTATAAACAAGCCCAAAGGTGAAAGTAGTGCCTGACACCGTAAGCCTGAAAGAGAAACCCAGAGTTTTCCGGTTGTATTCCCAGTTGAAATCTCAGAGCCTCCAGTAAAAAGCCCAAAGGATGGGTTGGAGAGGGTTTTTGTGAGTAGAAATCTTACATACCCCGTCTATGTCAACTTTTATGGTCGGGGATCTATGAAGATTTCCCCTTGGCGAAAAACAGCTTAGCTTAGAAATCCACATGCATTTCTGAAACTGATTGAAATACAAAAATACATTGTGCCATTAGAAAAAATCGCATATGTTTTTAAAATTGGCAAAAAATTTAATAATTGGGTAAAAATGCACATCAGTGATTATAAAAAAGCCTGAAATATTATTCACAAACAGAGCGTAAGTAGGCATTTAAGAAACCGCAAGCCAACCTAGTGCTAATATAAACTTGTTATCGTTTCTTTAGCTCAAGAATTACAGCTCGAATAATAGTATTGTCACAGAACTATAGTTACAAAGGCATTGTGTAAAGTTCCTCATACTCGTATTTGTAGCTGTAATAATCTTTTATTGACATAGATTAATGCGAAATCTAGCCATCTAACCTCGCTATTGTCTTGTGAACATAGCCTCTCTAATACGTACTAAACGGTAGACTTCAATCACATTATATCTAAAATGTACAACTACCTCCTAAAGCTTACATAACTATGTTTCCTGATTGTATAAAATTTGTTCAATGTTTATGTAACCTAAGAAGCGTTTAAAATTCAATGCTATAAATTTTAATAAGAGATTGTGTAAAGCTCGTAAAATAATTAATCTTAAGCTGTACTTTACTAGGAATACATATGTACACTAGTTTAGATACCTTGTAAATTTTATTTGAAATAAAGTTATTTTGAAATTGAAATTGACTAAACGATAGAATATAGCAATATTAGTATTGTTACAACAAAGTAAAGTTCACCAATAAGTATAGAAATGGAACTATTTTTTTAATCTAAAAAATATGTCGTACATCCATGTACTTACATAGGTTGTACCAAAAACTGTAGAAATGCAACTACTAACTACTTTTTACACTCAAATAATTACAGTAGGTATGTGGTCATAAAAGCTGTTAAACAAAACTTTACTATGCTATTCTATGCTATGCTATATATTTATAAAACTCAAAGGTGACTGACTGATTGACTGACTGACTGATATAGTTATCTATCAACGCACAGCCCAAACCACTGGACGGATTGGGCTGAAATTTGGAATGAAGGTAGATGTTATGACGTAGGCATCCGCTAAAAAAGGATTTTTAGAAATGCCACTTTTAAAGGTGTGAAAAGGGGATGCAAGTTTTACTTCTTAATGCGAGCGAAGCCGGGGACACCCGCTAGTTATACATAAAGCCCTTATTATTTTCGATATCACGTGGTTTTAAATACTATTAATTGTACTCAAAAATAATTTAACGGTACAAGAGATATTTTGTTAAATACAAATTATTTCAACGCCATTCAAAGATATAAGGTATTGTGTCTAAATTGAGTTTTTCTTGCAAATTAATTACTTGCTGTTTCGTTTTTAACTTTTTGCGGTAGCCGGTAAGCAATGTTAGTTAATTAATGACTTGTAGGTATCTGTTAACTGTGAAGCCTATCGGATAATTAACCGACTCATGATGACTGGATTTATATTATCTATTGAATTTTAAAATAGGTTTTCTTCTCGCCAAGCTTGCAACATCGTAGACTAAAGCGGTGCTTAACACCAGACAGGCTATAGTCGAACGTAAGCCTAAAAATAAAAATAAAATAACGTAACGTAAGCCATGTTACGTTTATTATGTGTTAAAAAATTCTAAGTAAAAAAAAGGATAACTAGTGGACAGTGGACACCCGCGGCTTCGCTCGCTCTATTTCAGGATAAAAAGTAGGCTATGACACTCCTAAGACCACATACTACCTACATACCAAAAATCATGACGATTTGTTCAACCGTTTTTGCGTGATGAGCGTTTAAATAAATAGACGAACAGAAACACAGATAAACAGACAAAAGTGATAAAAGCTGCCGAAACGCGTTTTATTATCAATTTAAAGTAAGTATAGCCAATTATTATTTTTTCAGCTCTTCAGCATTATTATATGTATACATAATGACACTAAAAAAAACTTTCAGAAGACTTGATAACCTCCTTTTTTGAAGTCGGTTAAAAATGCCAGCTGCTACCAGTAGATTTGTATATTGAAGTATTATTAATAGAGAAAGACATTAATTTATTATATAAACAATTGTTATAATAATTTTATAGTCCTATCAACGCAGTTATTGTACTGATTATAAGTTTTTCTTTAGGTTTTTTATTAGTCTTCATTTGTTTATAGTCATTTCTTTGAACAGATACTCATTAATTATAACCAGTATGATGAATGAATTACTGATGCATTCGTCTATAAATCCACAATATTTATTTATTAATTTGAATAAAATTCATATCAAGAAATATAAATATAATACAACAGTTTCTTGCACATACACAAAGTCTATCGTTTCTAAATTCCCACATTCATTCAGAGCAACATTCCAATTTCATACCGTCCCCTGTGCTTTATATATATCTATACATATAAAAAAGCTGAAGAGGGTCGAAAATCTCAACATAGAAAGTATTAGAAAAAAATTTGTTTGGGTATACTATAAATCCATATCAGAACACGTTTCAGCAGTTTTTATTTTTTTGTCTGTTTATTTAAACGCTCATAACGCAAAAACGGCTGAACGGATCATCATTTTTTTCTATGTTATCATTAGTGTAAATCGTGAACGGTGCTAATTGGAATAAATGAATTTGAATCATGATTTTTGGTATTTATTTATTCGACTGGCCTGTTAGCTTAGTTGGTAGTGGCACTGCCTTCTAATCTAGAGGTTGCGGGTTCGATTCCCGTATGACACAAGTATTTATTAATTTTAAAATGTATAATTACTTGTGTTGAGTCTGGTTGTTTGTATGTATAATAAGTATGTATTTACAAAAAAAGAAAAGTATATAAGTATTATATCCGTTATCTAGTACCCACGACACAAGCGTTTGCTTCGTGTGGGGCTAGATGGCGCTGTGTGGAATGTCCCGGAATATTTATTTATTTATTTATTTATTTATTTATTTATTTTATAATGGCACACAAAACAGAATGTGTTCTTAAATGAACTGAATATACATTTAATGCTAGCCTTGCCGTGCTGCGCGCTCAGACAGCCATGGAGTCTGTGGTGGCGCGCCTGCTCGCACAGCAGGCTAGCACTGTGGAGTGTGAATTATCCGTGCCGTTATGTGCTATAATAAATGCTGGTTTCGACCCAGAACAAATTCCAAAATATAAAATGTAGGTAGTATGAGGTTTTAGAAGTGTCATAGGCTACTTTTATCTCAAAATAATGCGAGTGAAGCCGCGGGCGTCCACTAGTTAATAATATATTCCTATTTAGTATGAATATTTTTTTTCGGTGCCAAATTATGTTGACACTATATTTATTTTATTTTATGGTGAGTACTATAATCGTTTCTACGCTAAATGTTTCATATTTGGCCTGGTATTATCTCGACTTTAGAAACACATATGTAGGTAGTTACCAGACAAATAGAGATAGTGTAATCTCAAACGGTGTTTAAGAAATGAAGTGTATTTACACTGCTTAGTTAAACAGATAGAGCTATATTTGATGCAATTAAGAGATTGCTAGATTGCTGATAACAGTATGACACGATATAAATAGAAAATAGTGTGTATTATGTATGTATGTACGAGTGAATGTCTGTGGGTTTACTCGCGTTGTTTTGGAATAAGAAGTGTTATAGCATATGTCGCACACGAGACCTTATACTATATACCACCATGCCAAAAATTATGACGTTCTGACACTCCATTGTGGCGTAAAGGAGGAACAAAAAGATCATCACCTTTTGCTTTTATGTAATGGTATAATGTAATTATACGTATTACTCGAGTAACGAATGTGGCTCAGCGGTTCCAGTGTCTGCTTTTCATCCAGACGCACCCTGGTTTAAATCACCAATGACTTGTATTTTCAAGTTAAGTGTGGATTTGCACTCGCTTAACGGTGGAAGAAAACATCGTGAGAAAACCGATATGTTTGAGGACTGAAATATCCGGGGAAACGTGTCTTCCGTGGAAGGGCCTGGGCGCCCACCACGATGTATCTGCTCAAGAAAACTCTCCTAACGAATTAATTCTGCGGGGGAGTCACGACCCTCAGTCATGAGGAAATACGATTCAAGAGTATTACTTGATGTTATTTTAATGCATCATTATGTATCTATTAAAAGTGACACTTGATGTAGTTATAAGTGTACATTATATTTATTTTAAAGTAACATTGGTGCTTGATAGATAAACTTATGGATAAAACCTGTCTCGTAAAGCTAAAATATAAACCGGTTTAAACGAATAACCTGCGGAAATGTGTCAGTTTTATTAGAGACTAGCTGTGCCTGCGACTTCGTCCGCGTGGAATAAGTTATTTTGGGCATGAATTCTTTCATATACATACATATTTTTTTGATATCTTCAACCGTTTTCGCAGCGCACGCAACGGAAGCCCTCAAAGATGAATAATTTTACCCGTTATTTCCACATTTTCTATTGTTTCTTCGCTCCTATTAGTTGCAGCGTGATGTTATATAGCCTAAATCCTTCCTCGATAAGTGGTCTATTCAAACCAAAAAGAATTTTTCAATTCGCACCAGTAGTTCCTGAGATTAGCGCGTTCAAACAAACAAACTCTTCAGCTTTATAATATTAGTATAGATTTTATAACCAGAATTAACATATTGGATGTAGCCTATTAATTGAAATAATGATTTGCAGTTTTGATTTTAAACATTAACTTATTTTAAAAAGTTGTTTTTCATGGAAATGTTAGTTAATTGTATGTAAAACTCTCAATCTTCAAGTCGAATAAACTGAATAGGAAAAAATATGAACGTAGTTAATCTACTTGAAATCTTTCTTTCTTAAGTAATCGAATAATGATAGTAGGTAGATATCGTGGCGCAATCTTGTCATGTTTAATTAAATAATTTAACATTGCAAGTCATCAAAGCCTAAATCACCAAAAACCTAAAAAATACTGATTCACTCTATCTATAAGTACTAATAAACACACACAATCTTGAGCAATAGTTACATAACTAGGAAGTTATATGTTCTAGTTAATACTTGAAGCTTAAATTTATCAGCATCGTATTTTTTTAGCGACCTCGTAATTCTGGTAAGTTAAAGAATCTGTTGTTTTTTAACAAAGCGCAAGCATCCTCTTGTATAAATAATTTTCATCTCAATTTTTTTTTACTATAGTTCCTACACATATAGTTAGCCTTACATGTTGCAAAATCTGCACTCTAAATAAATAAATAAATATTCCGGGACATTGCACACAGTGCCATCTAGCCCCACACTAAGCAAACGCTTGTGTCGTGGGTAACTAGATAACGGATATAATACTTATATACTTTTCTTTTGTAATTACATACTAATTATACATACAAACGACCAGACCCAACACAAATAATGACAAATCTTAAAATTCTTATAACTTGACTCTGTTTTTGTTTTTTTAAATTTCTTGTCTCGTTGCAATCGCAGCGCTGTTGTTGATTGGGTGAAAGCATTTGCTATCACCTGTATTGGAATGAATTTTTCGGACGACGTTCGTGGAGTCAACACGTCCTGAGGATGCCTCGTGGCATATTCTCGTCGATACATGCGACGAGAATATCTTGCCGAAGGAAAACAACAAAACTTGAAGACACAGTGCGGTGTTAGTAAGATCATAAAAGCCACGAAGGCCACTTTGGCTAGGAGGTGAGGTGTGGCGGTGGTATATGGAGGAACACACCTAAAAACTACCAAGTTTGTTGTTTGAAGCCGGTTAGAGAGCAGTTGCAGCAGAAGAACATTATATATATGTTGCAGTCAAAACTCTAAAGTACTATTGACTCGCAAAACCAGTCAAAAGTACTTTTGACCGTATGCTTTAGTCAGTAATACCTACTTTTAACTAAAATAACCGACAAAAGTAGTTTTGCCCAATGGAACTGGTTAAAAGGTCTAGTGACTTAGTACATCCGTCAAAAGTGGTTTTGACTGCACAGGTTGGTCAAAAGTGGTTTTGACTAAAAAAGTACTTATGACTGATTTCGCTAGTCAATAGTACTTTTGACTGGATAAGAGTTTTGACTGCAACATAAACATCTCCAGAGTTTCATTTATTATTATTTTACAGTATTAATAAAGTATCACCAGAAATAACGTTTTCCTTCTCCTCCAGGCGGACATCTACCTGCTAGACGACCCGCTGTCCGCAGTAGACACGCACGTGGGCAAGCACCTGGTGTCGGAGTGCGTGAACGGGCTGCTGCAAAACAGCACCAGGATCCTCGTCACCCACCAGCTGCACCACCTCAAGTCTGCTGACAAGGTCGTCATATTGCGCAGGGTGAGTAGCTTCATTTTAATTTCTTTTGTAAGCTGTGTTTCCGGCTAACTACAATCCAGGGGTTTTCAAATCTAGAGTTAATAGGTATCTTCTAGGTAAACGTGTTACACCCTAGGCTGCAGCAATGCTTAACATCAGGCAGGCTGTAGTCAAACGTTGAAGCCCTTACTTACAAAGCGAATTCAAAATAGGACAAAATCTCGGGATCACTCGGATATACTCGAGAAAGAAGTCTGAATCAAAAATGGTAGGTATATAAAATGTCGTATGCGGCAAAAGACGTGTGCAAATCATGTTTTTTCGTCACCTTATCAGCACTTGAAACAAGTATACCAACAACATACATTTGTTTTTATACTTTATATCCTTGTAATAGAGTATATTTTTCCTTGCCCATGGTCTTTACTAAAATCTTAGAACTTATATGGTTTCCGCTTGTCATTTTGCGCAGATATGGGTGTAATCACGGCTGTCATGTAGATTATTACGATCATTATCAATATAAATCGTGCGTTTTCATTCAATTATTAGTTATGCAATGATGACTCAACATAGACGGTAGATTATATTTATGGTTTTATTGTTAGACAAAATTTAAAAAATACTTACCATTTATTAATTACTTACATCTCGCAAATCAACAAATCAGTAGTACAGGGTAACACTGATATTTTTTTTATTATACCTATCTACCACGAATAATAAAATCGAAAAGTTGATTTGTAAATATAGGTACATACAAAGCCTGCTGTAAATACATGTTAATAAGATAAGATGATATTGAAAGGTCGAGCACTAGCAACAAAAAATATAGCAATATTTGTACAGTTGTTCTGTAATAGACTGTACTTCTTTGTGTATCTTTGCATGAAATTATTATGCACTCACAACTGTTATAGTGTAGTTGTTATGTACTCGGTTAAATACGAGTACATAACATAAGTAACATGTACTAAGATGTATCATGCCATTATGTAAAGGCGGAAATGAGTTTTCATTTTTTAGCAGCAGACTAAAAAATGAAAACTCATTTCCGCCTTTAGTGTTTAGTTCCTTCTACACACCGATACATAGGATTTACTACATTTTTTTTTTCACAAAGTTCTGAACCGTTAAAATAAATAGAAATAATATTGCCATACTGCCCAACATTCTAGATAAATTAAAAAAAACATACATATTATATTGGCTTATTGTATTTTTTCTATTAGGTAATTGCATTTTCTTAGGGCTCGCATAATTTGGAATTGACAGGACTAGGAGGATAATATTAAAGGGTATGCTAACATCTATCCTCCTTCCAGGGTGAGATCGAAACCCAAGGCCACTTCGATGAGGTCTCCAAGTCACCACTCTTCGCGGAACTGCTCCAAGAGGAGGAGGATCCCGTGGACCCAGCAGCCAAGCCCAAGTACCTTCGCCAGAGGACCATGTCTATACAGGTGAGGACATACTCCATATACTCACAAACAGACTTGAAGTACTGAAAATGATGGATACATTTATTTGTATTCGATTAAAGAAACCAATAGACATAGAAGTGTAGTTATTGTCTTCAAATCAATAACTATCGGTTTCTTCTAGCCGAGCGTGCTAGATCTTTCAACATTGCTTAACGTCAGTTGATGGTTAGCTAAGCGTGAGCATTTATATTAAGTACTTTACATATTAAAAAACTTAATATTCCCTTTAAGAGTAAAAAAACCACACATTTTTCTGGATACGTTAAAGATTTAAGATTTTATTATTATGTTTGCAGTCGCACACAAGCCGAAGCACCATTCAAGAGGCTGAAGAGGACACAGACCAAGTGGAGGCTGAAGAGGTGACTGAATCAGGTGTGCTTACCAATAATTTAGTTTAGCATATCTGGTTGCATGGTAGAGCGCCCGCCAACACGTGGAAAGCGGTGGTTTTACCGCTTTTTGAGCCCTAATAATTCGGGTTTGGATTACAACAAAAATCATAAGCCGAACGTCTAGTTGAAGGTGAAGTGCATAGAGCATTATATTGCTATATAATATACCGGAGAGTTTGTAGTCCTAGGACGTGTAGAGTTAGAAACTTGACTATTCATTAGATCTCATGACTTTTTTACAGCGCATAGTCTCATCTTGGTAACTTTACGTTCCTGTTAAGAACTGTATAAAGTTCCAGTTAAAATAAAAAATAAAAAAATTCCGTACACATCAAATAAAATATCAAACGATTTTATGCTAGCGAAGTTTGTAGCAGTGTATACCCTACAATCTTATTATTAAAACTTTCGTGAGACATTCTTATCTATATGTAACTATAACGGTTTTCATAATAGTTTCATATTGATCATCTTGGTCAACATCTGAACTTACATTCGTTCTGAAGATGTCATTACACCCGAAGCGCCAGTAGCTAGCGGAGGCAATCGCATGCGATTACTAATGTTAAGCAAAGGTCGACGCGAACAGTCCTTGGATGGGTGACCGTAAAATGGCATTCTATTTTTGGCGCTTCCGTGGGTCGGATGTTAAATTATAGGTCTCAGCTGTTTGCTTAGTACGGCAGTCGTTAAACCATGTCAGTGTCTGAGGTCTTAAGGGCGGCTTGATAAACTCCTGACACCGGAGTAGGTCACTTTCATTCGATAAGAAGAATTAGGTACACCCGAAACGCGTAAACAACATACGCGAAATTACACGTGAGTGAAAACCGTGATATTTACATTGACCCTACAATCTGTCGTCCCCCAGGTCGCGTGTCGCACACGGTGTACGCGCGCTACTTCGGCGCGGGCGGCGGCTGGTTCCTGCTCACTCTCACCGTGCTGTCCGTCATCGTGGCGCAGGTCGTCACCTCCATGAGCGACCTCTGGCTCACGCGCTGGTTGGTTCTTTTACTTTGACTTAAGAATAAAAGAATAAAATCAATTTATTGGGACACGAAACAACAAGAGATACAGAAATAAAATATAAAGATATATACAGGTACACGTTTCGTGCCACAATCCTGCCCCAACTCAGCATGTGCTGGATGCAAGCATCCAGCGCTGGTCTTCCGTTGGGACCGGCAGGTGACTTAGGTCACACACGAGTTGTAGTATTAGTCTGGTCCACGTGACTCCATCTACCTCTATGACATGACCTCTATTGATATATAAAATCTAAATATATAAAACTCAAAGGTGACTGACTGACTTACTGATATAGTGATCTATCAACGCACAGCCCAAACCACTGGACGCATTGGGCTGAAATTTGGAATTAAGGTAGATGTAATGAAAGTATACTTAGCTTATTTGTGAACACATTCTGTTTTGTGTACCATTATAAATAAATAAATAAATAATGACGTAGGCGTCCGTTAAGAAAGGATTTTTGGAAATGCCACTTTTAAAGGGGTGAAATAGGGGATGCAAGTTTTACTTCTTAATGCGAGCGAAGCCGCGAGGACCCACTAGTAGTCTATAAAACTTTTGGAAAATATATCAATACTTTCCGTAAGTAATATTTTTTAATAGAGATTAGATTTTCTTGATATCTATGGGAGTTCCTTTGTGTAAATGTATTAAATTTATCTTCAAGGTTATACAGGGAATATCCAAAACTCGTAGAATAAGAGTTGTTGCTTTTGATGCACTAAAGCTCCTCTAAACAATGTTATGTGTTAGTGACCGGTAACCGTATGTCTATTTAAATATTTTTCTATTCCTTCCAGGATGAACGTAGTCGAAGACACATACGACAGGAAGCCAAGATCCGCGAACCTCACAAACCTCAGTTCGAACATCACTAACCTCAACGCGAACCTTACAAACCTCGCCGTTAACTTCAACGACACAGAACTCGATACAACAGAAGGACCTCTTACAACATTGTTTACCACATTGGGTCCGAATCTCACGGCGTTTGCCAATGAAACCACGCTGGATAGAGAGATGGTGAACCACAACTATTATATCTACATCTGGACTGCTGGGATCCTCGCCTGTATTCTGTTCACCACTGAAAGGTTTGTTGGTTTACATTAAATTTAAACTGACTTCAAAAATAAAAGGTATCTGTTAGCTAATGGACGTCACTACACAGGAACCGACCTAGTGTAATGTCCAGGGAAAATCTATCAGCGAACAGTAATCCCAAAGCTAATAGTAATATCTATGAAAAATCTTTTTCTGGTCAGGTGTCTCTTCCAACATAAAAAACAAAAGTTTTATCATAGACAAATTTGTCTATGGTTTTATTAAATTCGGTGTTGTAATTTTTGCGATATTGGTAAATTTTCCAGAACCTTTCTCTTTCTATATCATTGCATCTGGAAGAGATCGCTTATACATTAGACCTTCTAGCACATGTATATCTGTCTTTTGATTTTTAGTCTTCTGTCTGTGTTTTTATAAAGACTTCTACCACTTGTATATCTGTCTTCTGCTTTTTAGTATTCTTTCTGTGTTTTTATAAAGACTCTTTTATCTATTCAACCCGTTCCCAGATCGATATTGTTCCTGTGGGTGTGCATGCGAGCCTCCATCAAGCTGCACAACCAGATGTTCGGCAACATCATGGCCGCCACCATGCGGTTCTTCGACACCAACCCCTCGGGGAGGATCCTCAACAGGTTCTCCAAGGACATGGGGGTGGTGGATGAGATGATGCCTAGGATGTACCTGGACAGTATACAGGTATGGTCTAACCAGCTGAGAAATGCTACCTACAAACTCTGGGTGCCACTACAATTAGAACACGCGTGAAAGATACTAATCAAGTGACTCGGTAAAGTGAAAAAAAAAAAAAGTGTCACCCTAATGCAATACAATACAATATTACCGCCAGAAAATATATACATAAAACAATTTAAAAAGAGATAACTTGACCTAGGTACATTGGGCAGCCTTATTGCATAAAGCGAGATCTTTCAGGCTTCTCTTCTTGAAACATTACTTTTTTTTACGTGGGATAGGTTTACGTTTGACTACAGCCTGCCTGATGTTAAGCATTGCTGCAGCCTAAAGTGTAACCCGCTTACCTAGAAGATACCTATTAACTCTAGATTTGAAGACCCCTCTGTAGATCTGTAGTTCGCAGGAAACATTGCTTCTGGTAAAGTGTTCCAAAGCTTTGCCGGCAATAAACTTAACTTTGTCTCTCTGATTCAAACTTACTTAAAAGTACGTGTCTTCCTCAGGTGTGCATGGTGATGCTGGGTATCCTGGTTATGGTGGCCATCGTGAACCCCATCATGCTGGTCACCACGGCCGTGTGTGGTGTCGTCATGTTCCTCTTCACCATGGTGTATCTTAACACTTCTCAGTCTATCAAGAGGTCAGTTTGTCTAAGAATAAGGGAGCTCGGGTATCAGTTAAACCATCATTATATCTTGACTGATTTATTTAAGAATGCTGGTAGATAATAAATAATAATTTAGAAGAAGGGGGTAGATAATTACTAATGTGACGTCTGTCACTTCGATATACAACTGATTTAAGCATCAATTTTATCTTTGACGTAAAAGAAGAGGAGAAATGTACCTTTGTGGTACAGTCTCTGTTCACGTTTGTTGTTTAAAAAGACATAATTGTTAGTGTCTTCACCATCATCTAAATAGTATCAGTCGTTTGAAAATACTCCCGTGTTTCTTAGTTGAAGCTAAAATGGCTTAGAATATTTTATAACTTAAATTCAAATTATTTTTTTAGACAAATTTCCATTACAATATATCAATCACAACTTAAAATAATACAACCGGTTAAACCGCTCACAACAGATTTCTAACATTAAAACTATGTAATAAATAAAACTGTGCCAAACTGAAATTGCCACGTTGTCTTTGTAAAAAATAAATACCAACGAAACCCAGAATAATAACAATGATTATATTCGCAGTTCGCACATTATTTCAAATAATAAATTAAAACTATACATAAATGCACTATAAACACCGCACTAGGCGAACCTGTGTCGCGGTGTGATTGCCTTCTCGTTCCAGACATTACTAGTAACAATAAAGAAAGTAATATATACTAATAATGATAGCAGTACATAATAAACTTTGTTAAAATTCTAAGGTATCTTAACAATTAGGTAATTACATTTTTAGGGGTGCGGGTTCGATTCCCGCATAACACAAGTAATTATGAATATTAAAATTTGTAATTACTTGTGTTGAGTCTGGTCGTTTCTATGTATAATAAGTATGTATTTACAAAAGAAAAGTATATATTATATCCGTTATCTAGTACCCATGATACAAGCGTAAGCTTAGTATGGGGCTAGATGGAGCTGTGTGATATGTCCTGAAATATTTATTATTTATTTTTTAGGCGTTAAGTACACATTTTTTTTCATATTTTATTTCAAATGTCTGCAGATTTCTCCCACGGTGTCATTTTATTACAATGGTTCCAAACCACTTATTATCTTTAATCTTTAGTGGTTTACTATATATAATTTTATATACTAAAGGATTTGAATGTAAAATTAAACACTTCAAATTTAGATTTTGTTTGATCGTAAAGAGTTAAATCATCATAGTACTAGAAGTAGATCTGAAATCATATTTATAAATTTTGCATGTCCCAAAGAATCTTCTGTTTCGGACGAAGTCAAAAGAACAATTTTGGATCAACAGATTTTTTGCCGGCAAATAATTTGACACGAGAATCGCGTTGTTTAAATAGCCGGAAAACATATTTATGACTTTAGAGAACTCTGACGCAGTTAAAAAATATTTGGTGGGTTTTGTTCACCAAATTACTTAAATCTCTCACATATCAGATAAGCGTTGAAGCTACGTTTTAAAATTTTCTTGACGCCACTCGCTACTTTCTGGTCTCTAGGCTTTGCGTTGGCCACTACTTCATTTTATTTTATAAAAAAAGTGGCAAATAGGCGGACGATGTGTTTGATGGTAAGCTGTCACTGTTGCCTATAGACGCTTGCAACTCCAGAGGTACTGCAGCACTTTGCCAGCTCAGAATGGTGTTTGATAATACCCCTTCTAAATCTCCCCATATTGTAGCTCCGCGGAAAGACCTCGGGGGGTAGATCGGTTCCATATATTGCAAGATAGCGGAAGAAACGACCGCATACTACATGATTTAGTTCTCAAGTTTTGTTCTGTGTTATTACGGAGAGACGACATTATGCAAGTAGCGGGGGTCACATGGATGAGACAGGCGCAAGACAGGAAACTGTGGGCACGCATGGAAGAGGCCTTCACCAAATTTTGGGTGGCCTAAATATATTCTGAAGAAACGATTCATATTATGTTAATAGTTTATATTAATTCAAAATTATTTTTTAAGATCTTATATCATTTGTTAATGGGCAATAAAGGCTATTTTATTTGATTACAGAGTGGAAGGCGTGACTCGCAGCCCCGTGTTCTCGCACGTGTCGGCCAGCATGGCGGGGCTGTCCACCGTGCGCGCGTGCGGCGCGCAGGCCCTGCTCGCCGCGCAGTTCGACGACAAGCAGAACGTGCACACCGCTGCCTGGTAACTTATACTTCTTTTATTATTTTTCTTATCGAATGAGAGTGACCAACTCTGGTGTCGAGAGTTTTACTCGCATTATTTCAGGATAAGTAGCCTATGACACTCATACTACCTACATACCAAAAATCATGATAATCCGTTCAGCCATTTTTGCGTGCAGCAGTTTCAGCCATGAGCGTTTAAATAAACCGACAAACATATCTTTAAATGTTCAGACTTTCGACCCTCTTCAGCTTTATTATATGTGTATTATATGGTCAACATTTCCATATTTTTTAACATCTTATCAGGTTATCACAACACGCGTTTCGGAGAATTTAACGCCCCTTTTTCGGGGGAGTCATACACAAGACCGTTACCGATCGAGTCCGCGCGCTCGATATCATCTATAGGTACATATAATAAAGATGAAGAGGGTCAAAAGTCTGAACAATAAAGATATTTAAAAAAAATGTAGATACTTAGAATTGATTACAGAACACGTTGCAACAATTTATAGAATTTTTGTCTGTTTATCTGTGTTTCTGATTGTCTGTTTGCGTTTAAATAAATCGCTCATCACGCAAAACGGCTGAATGAATTTTCTTGATTTTTGTTATGTAGGTAGTATGAGGTCCCGGAAGTGTCTTATGCAACTTTTAATCCCAAAATAACGCGAGTGAAGCCGCGGGCGTCCACTAGTTTTAAATAACTGAGACAAAGCCCTCAGCCCAGAAGATAGGACACCTTAGAGGTAAAAGTATAGTCAGCAGTATCACTCATATTATTAATTTTGTCGGGCTTCGATTTTAGACATTATATAGGTATAGAGACAGACACAGTAGATACATTTGATTGATTATGATAAATAAAATCTTTAGGTTGTTTAGATTATACCATCAATCAAAAATAGGTGAGATAAAGTAATCCATGTATTTGGAATGTACTGGATTTATTGCTCAATAAATCGTAATTAATTTTCACACTGATAAAGAACAGCCTTGGGCTTATCAATGCTTTCAGTAGCACCCGATACAAACACATGTAGGTACTTATTATATCTATTATTTAGTGTTATCTTGACATCTACAATAGATTGTTATCTCAAATTTCCTCTAATATTATAAATATTTGGGTGTGTATCTGTAAAACTATAAACTGTTTTCCCTTCTGTACCTATTGTATATTTAAATGAGACATTGAAATCAATGTAAACATATCACGTTATTTATGTGTATCCATTATATTATCCTTGACTAGTGGGTGCTCGCGCCTTCGCTCGCTTTAAGAAGTAAAACTTGCATCCTCTATTTCAACACCTTAAAAGTGGCATTTCCAAAAATCCTTTCTTAGCGGATGCCTACGTCATAACTTCTACCTGCATGCCAAATTTCAGCCCAATCCGTCCAGTGGTTTGGGCTGTGCGTTGATATATCACTATGTCAGTCAGTCAGTCACCTTTGAGTTTTATATTTTCTATTTCCAGTAACAGTTTTTACGATAACATAACAGACGTCTCTACAAATCACCTTTATACCTGAAACCATATCCAGAATCTCATCATCATCACAAATTTAAGGCCAAGGCCCTTGTCTGTGGAGGCGCCATCCTTCCCGATATTCTGCCAATTCCTTGACCTCCTTATACGACATGACACCCGCCCTTTCTTCTACTTGGTCCATGTATGACCCAGAACCTAGAACATATAAAAAACTTAACCATGTTTTTAAATATCTAGACATTTCCTGTTCTTTGTCTGTTCTATGTGAAGCTGAAGTGCGCTGCGGTAATACACGCAGTATTCTGGGATTAAAAACAAGCTTATCTGTTAATCCAGGATGTAATAAACCTCCAAAAATAAGAACTTTACCCAGGAATGGGAGACAGTATAGGTTAATAAAAAAAACTCCACATCTCATCATCACAATTTCATCCAAATCAGTTCAGCTTTTTGAGTGTGAAGATGTCACGAAAATAAAAACTTTTGCAGAGTTTTAATAGTAGCAGTAAAGTACCGCTCCAATATGGTGTGTCATAGTACACTTGTTTCACCAAGTTTGCGCCGGTAATATCCAATATTACCTATCAGCAGACGGTCAGTGACTTGCTAAAACTGTTTCGAAGTTTTTATACAGATACGTACGTAAATAGGTACATATTTTGTCGTTATTGTGGTAAAATCCACATTTAATTACCCTCATATCTATTAATATTATCGAAATAATGATCGTGCAAATCATTCAGGTCAGAACAAAATTCATTAGATGACATGACTTTTCACGTTTGTTTCAAAACAAGGACAAGTTTTTATGATTGCGATCTTTGATTCGTTTATTACAAGCTTGGATGAAATACTGAGTTTTAAACATAAGTTGGATGATTTTTTAATACAGAAAGCATATTATTCAGTGGAGCTATGTTTGAAAGACACTGTTTTTAGTGTTAAGTATACCTAATCAATTCTGAAATGTTTATAATTTTATATTATTTTTATTTATTTTTATTTATAATGATTCTACAGTAAATAATACGATTTAATGACATGACTAGGTACATATTGTAATATATACTGTAACGAATGCCTGTAAACCCTTTTTGGGTAGAAAGGAGGAGTTAGGAGTGTCATAGGCTACTTTTTTTCCAGAAATGCGTGCGAAGCCGCGGGCGTCCACTAGTTTTACAATAAACATGTTTCTAATTCTAAATGTCGGTGTGTTTGTTACAGGTACCTGACCCTAGTAACCAACACTGCATTCTCCATCTGGCTGTCCCTGATCTCTGCCACCTACGTCATCGTGGTCGCCTACACCTTCCTGCTGCTTGATGATGGTAAGTCCGACAAAGAAAAGAAAGAAAGAACTTGCCTACGATATCACTTAGGCCATAGCTTTGCTTACCATCAGGCAAACTGTGGCCGAGTGCAAACCCGTACCTATTTGTTAAAAAAACGTGTTCATGATTTTTCTCAATGGTTTCCAAAGCTTTGATTTTGATTTGTTCCGCGGATTCGTATTTAACCGCGTTTTACTCACTTCAGAAGTATTAGTTTTATTTTATTTGTAACGCTTGCTATCAAATCTAGTTTCACATATTCTTGTGCTGTATTGTATATGTATGAATATGCTACGAATTTATACCCTTAGTAGAGCTCAAAATCTGGATAAAGATAGAAAATTACCAATCAAACTCTTACATCAACTCCACTAATAATTTCTCCAATCAATCTATTTCAGGCTCAACTAAATCCGGCAACGTAGGTCTGGCCATCAGCCAGGGTCTGATCCTGGTCAGCATGGTGCAGTACGGAGTCAAGCAGATCACAGAGGTCATCTCACAGATGACCAGCGTCGAGCGAGTGCTGCAGTTCACCTCTCTACCCTTGGAGAAAACAGAAGGTAAATATCACATTGATTGGTATTAAAAACTGGTGCCGTGACCAGGATTCCTAAAAGCAGTTAGTAAGACCTTTAGAAGTATACTTGGGATTAGCTATCTGTCACATTCTAAACCTGCCAAACCTATTGGGAATTTGTTTTTTAATATTATCTTTAAAATATTTTAAGAAAGCAACGCATATTGTTGTATATCTTTACTGAGACGGCTTAATTATCGCAAAATACTTTCATTGATATAAAGCAGAACAATAAAAGTCCTCTAGAAATAAACTTTGAATGCGTTAAATTAACTAATTATTCTAGATGCTATTTAAATATTAAATGTTAAATAAAGTGTACCTAGTTCATTTTAATAAGTTAATGTTAGGTTTACATCTAGAAGAAAACCTACATATATAAGGTTTTTAAGTTAGTTTAAGTATATTTTCAGTTTTGTAAACTTTTACGAATAAATAAAACTAAAAAAGTGCCTAAACTAATAAGTATACGTATGTGTAATCCCCAGGTCCCTCCCCGGCCAAGAGCTGGCCGCAGAAGGCGCGGCTGGTGTTCAAGGACCTGTTCCTGCGGTACGACGCCGACTCCGAGCCCGTGCTCAAGAATCTCAACATCGTCATCGAGAGCGGCTGGAAGGTCCTTGTCGACTTTAACTAATTTGACTTTTAACAAAAAAAATATAAAAATATTTTTTTGGTGGTCGATTGAAGTTATGGCTAATCCCTGGTTATAAATAAAATTTATGAAAAAACACCTATAAATATATTAATAATGCCAGTGGCTTCGCTCGCGTTGTATCAGAACTAAAAGTTGACCAGTCACTTTCAGTACCCTATAGCATTACCTACCTACAAAAATCACGATGATGTTTAGGTCTATTGCGCCGTGAAAGTTGTACAAACCAATAAACATACTTTGGTTTTTATATAATGGTGTGATTATAGGATGATAGTAAACAACAACCACAACAACAACCACCAGCTTTATGCTGAGTTGAGGCTGTGTTGTGGCAGATTCTATGTTTGTTTGTTTATTATGTTCTTACTCGTGTTTGTTTTTTGTTAAATCTGCCACAAGAAACGTTTTCTTTCTTTCTTTGTAAATAGTGTCTTTCGTGTAAGTGTTTCAAAATGTGTGTGTTTTTCTTTCTAAAACTATACTATTTTCTTAAACTAACTTAAACATCTTCCCAGGTGGGCGTGGTGGGTCGCACGGGCGCGGGCAAGTCGTCCCTCATCTCAGCTCTGTTCCGTCTCGCGCCCATCGAAGGACACGTGCTCATAGATGATGTCGACACTGGAGAGATCGCGCTTAAGGTAACAATCAAAACTTGTTTTTCTTACAATGTTACCTATATACGAGTATACTCCCGCTATTTAGTTCAATTTGTTTATGAGGTGAAAATGTGCTCAGCCCCCAGCAATGGGGCTATCCCTCTGGGCAGGCGTAGTTCGCTCGGCCCGCCGGCCCGGGGATAGCTGTTCGGCAGTCAGTGCGTTGCTTCTCTTGAATGTTGAGAGTGAAATCCAACCGTTTGCGTGATAAAGGCCGCACGCTGTGATTGGCTGAGTGGCTAAATCAATTAATACGCGATGTGACTGATGGTTTTTTAACGCTTTGACAGCTCATAGCGTGTCTTTGCGTTTTCGGAGAATTAACGACATGCCCGGAACGCAAGAATGCGTTTTCAGTACGCTTCGTAAATTGAAACTCAAAAAGGGGGCATGTATAGACATACAAAATAAAGAGAGCAGCGAATGCGTCTTCTAATGGCAGCGCTTACAAATTCATTTGATGGGAAAATTAAACTGACCATCGTTCCAGAAACCGGGTGTTTGTGTTCGGTGCCCTGGTACAAAATGCTGCTAGTTATCTAATACAAACTTGCTCACTACTGATCATTGTTATAGAAAATAGCTCTTTGCACTGCAGAGTGGTTTTGCAACACGGTATCTAACTAACTATTTGAGTAAAAGTTGTCAAATGAAATGAATAAGGAAAAGAATATAATGGTTTATATCGTTTTTTCTCATTTACCCTTTGCGTCCACAGTACAAGATACTTATCAAAATATCCGTTGTTCCCATTTATGAACCTCCATGTGCTTCGCAGGAGCTGCGTTCGAAGATCTCCATCATCCCGCAGGAGCCAGTGTTGTTCTCGGCCAGTCTGCGATACAACATGGACCCTTTCGACAAGTACACCGACGCGGAGATCTGGCAGGCACTAGAAGAGGTAATTGTTATAACACCTATTTACCTACCTTAGCTTGGTTATCAATCTTGTCTAACATTTGCACGCCAGCTATTGGTCGAATGTACGGAACGTCAAATTGCATAATTTAAGCAGATAAATATTTCATTTCATTTTATTTTAGTAAATTAATTCAAACTAAAGCTCATGTGGCCTAATTGGTTCTAAGAAATATATGACCCCAATTGTTTTGTATCGAGATAGTAGGCTATTCCATTCTCAGGACCTTATTCTAATACCACCTAAGATCAATCATTCGCCAATTTACATTCAATTTTATTTAATGGTTTGATGATGATGATTTTAAAATCACTAGATTTTTGATCCACATTTATCAAAACGACGCACGCAATTCCAAAAAAAAAAATGTTCAGTGATCTAAGTATTCAAATTCATTTCAATTTTATTAATTTCCGTGTTGTGTATGTGTCAGGTGGAGCTGAAACCCAGCGTGTCGTCCCTGTCTAACGCGGTACAATCAGGCGGGTCCAACTTCAGCGCGGGACAGAGACAGCTGCTGTGCCTGGCGCGCGCCGCACTCGCGCGCAACAAACTGCTCGTATTGGACGAGGCTACAGCTAACGTAGATCCCAAGTGAGTACTGCAACTAGTCAATATTTAACTCATATGGTTTTCACTCACGTGTTATTTTTTTGTGTTAAATATGGATAAGAATGTCTCACGAAAATTTTAATAATAAATCTGTAACTTGTTTTGTCTCTCTCACACATAAGCTAGTCTATTGTCAGTGCAAGACAGAGACTAAAACGTATTTTTAAGAATGAGCGAAAATAATCACAACTAACAGCATTTGAACTTGGATCGTTTTCGAGATTCGTTCGAATTCAGATTCGTCAAGGATATGACGGCTGGTCTTCCTTAACCGTTTGGCCACGGTTGTCTGTTTCTACTGCTTAAATAAAATAAAACTACATACGTTTAACACTTACAAAAAGTTGCGAGTGTGGCTCATCGGTTCCAGTGTCTGCTTTTCATCCAGACGCACCCTGGTTCGAATCCGGCCCTACGCCAATGACTTGTATTTTCAAGTTATGTGTGGATTTGCACTCGCTTAACGGTGAAGGAAAACATCGTGAGGAAACCGACATGTTTGAGGACCACGATATCCGAGGACATGCGTCTTCCGTGGAAAGACCTGGGAACCCTCCACGTTGTATCTGCTCAAGAGAATTCCCCTTACGAATTAATTCTGCGGGGGAGTCACGACCTTCTGTCATGAGGAAATACGACTTAAGAGAGAACACTTACAAAAAATAAACTAAGTGTCAAAACTTTTGATTATATCCATCTTGCTTACTCAAAAATGTATGCTTAACCCGTTATTCGCTTGCAGCACTGACGCGCTGATCCAGAAGTCTATCCGCAAGCACTTCGCGGATTGCACCGTCATCACAGTCGCTCACAGACTGCACACCGTCGCGGACTCCGACAGGGTTGTTGTGAGTATAAATTGTAGTATTGAAAACATTGTGTTTGTACTATGAGTTTCATTTTTTTTTTAAAGTCAAAGAAAAAGAAATAAACATTGTCCCGCAACACAAGCCCATCTATGGGACTTAGCGCGGGACAATGGAATACCAACTTGTACTGCTACATGTAAGATTTAAACTCCTGTACATAGATAGATAGATAGATAGAAAATTCTTTATTCGTTTTATTCGTGTGTTGCAAACACGATAATAATTACATACATAAATCTGAGTACAAACTGTGTTTATTTTGGCATAATATAATTATATGAATTATAACATATTTGTAGACACATCGTGCTACCTACCAAAATATATTCAAATTGACAGCTCCATGAAGAGAGATGATCTGTTTTTTTTTTAAATTAGGATAGTAAGTAGACGATTTATTCGTTGTTTTTTTTAAATCTTTTGTACACAAATTATATAGTTAAATATGTTTATTGGTAGTCCAGTACAGCGATTTAGAGTGATATTGTTTTTTGGGTACATTATATTTGACAGTAAATAAAAGGTTTTTTTAAATACATATATACAATAAATAGCAAAACTAGTTCCTAATAAACATACTTGATGTTGAAACCAAGCATGGGTCATTGGATTTAAAAAAAATATAATATATACCTAGATACAAAAAATAGCAAAACTATAAACATACTTGATGTTGAAACCAAACATGGGTCATTGGATTTAAAAAATATATATATACAAAAAATAGCAATACAAGTACCTAATAAACAAATTTGATGTTGGAACCAAGCATGAGTCCTAACTCCTTTTTTCCCAGGTAATGGAAGCCGGGCGCATAGTGGAAGCGGGGCACCCTCACGAGCTGCTGCAGCTGGAGGGCGGCGTGTTCACCGGCATGGTGCGCCAGCTGGGCGGCGCCTCCGAGCAGAGCCTGCGCGAGCTGGCCGCCGCCGCGCACGCGCGCCACATACAGTACGCAGACCAGGACGCACACTCGCACGTGTAAATGTGACGTAAGGCGGCGGGATACAGACTAGAATTGTCTGAGATACCGGAGATACCGGATATAGAAGACAGAGCGCAAGACTTTTTTCTTACTCGCTACTACTTTACTTACTCTTCTCTTCTTTTTCTTTTCTTCTTCTTCTTTTTATTGTTAGTTCCACAAACGAACTACTTACTAGTTTATTAATAGTTCGTATGTAGTTGATAGGAATCACAGATAGGTAATTCCAATTTAATTTTCTGCGTACAACTAAACTGAAAAGCGAACATTACAGTACAATATACTAACTTATTTTTTTTTTAAACTAGAACGGGTTTGCACTTGGCCATAGTTTTCCTGATAGTAAGCAAAGGCTATGGCCTAAGATGGAGCGTGCTTACCCGATAAGAACCGGTTCACTCTCGCTTTGAAGATCGCTGGATTATAGTGCGTGGGGTAACAAAGAGTCAGGCTGGAAGTTCCACAACTTTAAAATTTTATCTTATGCAATGTCTCTTTACCTTCAGGCGTTTTTACGTAATTCCGTCCTTTATCAATATCAGTCTTGTGTGCTGTCTAATTTGTTCTGATACAAAATCTCATCGTTTGTTACCGTCAGGCTAGTGAATCTTAAATAAATAACTTATTAACTTGCAATTTACAAAATAACAATGGTGTCTTTGTCTATATTTAATCAAGAAATTCTTAAAAAATGGTATTTTGTACCCAGTGTGATGATTATGCCTAATTCGCGTGCATTTTTAAAAGTTTGTTGTTTAGTAGTTTAGTAGGGTCCAAGTACCACTAGTTGACCACTTAAGCGATTTTACGCCTCGTTTTTTAGATTATTCTGTAGTTTTTATGTACAGCGAATTCAACTTTTGCTAGGTGACTTTCCAATTCATGTCCTAGCCTAAACTATAAATATTTATTTTTAGAAGACTATATGTTATGAATAATTTTGACTGAAAGTAAAAAAAATCATAATGTACCATGACTTGACCACTGGGTCCTATTTGATGACCAGGCAAAGTACCAATAGTTAACCACGGATATTTTATTTCTAAAAGTCACGAAAACAAACTATTTATCTTAATAACCATTTATTAAACATAGTTTAATCATAATCTTACCAGAATTTGAAAAGTATCAGGTGTTTTAGCAAATAAGTATTTAGTAAAACTCTTGATACTTTTCAAATTCTCGAACATAATAAATGCCTCGCTTAGCATTAATTAATTCCGGTTCTTCAATTTTTTCTTTAATGTCACTGACATTATATAGCGTGACATCTTCTTTTTCGGGCCATTTCCAATTTTTTAAGGATTGCTTCATAGATTTTATTAAGGCACCTTCTATACTCAACGACTCAATTTTGCCCACATAAAAAGCACCTTCGTACACAAAAATTACATAATATCCGACCTCTAATTCTAGTTCACGTTTTGATTCAGTTTCTTTTTCAGTACTACTTTCATCATTTTCTTGAATTTCTGTCTCTGGATCACTTGACGAATCACTAGAAATTACCATTCTCTTACTCTCACTCTTAGGCGGTTTTTTCTTACCCTTTTTCTCTTCACGCTTTCTTTTGTTGCTTTCAATTTTTGCTTCTTTCTCTGTCTTTTCCTTTTCTTTTGATATCCAATACTCTTGCCATTTTTTGGAAGTGGTAGCAAATGGTAGTCTTTCTGTCTTCCTTTTTTTTAATGGTGAGTCTGAGGGCCATATTATGTGGTTTCCAAATGCAGAACTAACTTGTTTTTGTTTTTGAGTCACAATTTGAATAAGTTTTTGGGGAGGGGTAGAGGTAATGCTTGCATCGGCGTCCAGAGTCTTACTGGAGCCATCTATAAAACTTGCTTTGGGGCTAGGAAGCATTGGAGCGATGGACACTGCATCCCTTAATTCCGTATCTGAGATAGGAGTGTGGCATCTCGTTGGAGTCTTAGATTCTTCCGGAAAATCTGGAGTTTTACTACAAAGCATCGGGGATGTTGAAGCGCAAGATCCATATTTTCTTGGAGTTAGTTCATATAGCTTTGAAACGTTTCGTGGTGATACAACCGGCGTTATCACTTTGCGTGGTTGTGGACTTTTAGGTGGGCACGAAATATTTGATGCAATTTTTTCTGATAAAATTGAAGGTGATGAAGAACGTGGTGAAGAATAACATGCGATTTCGTTGGTCGGTGCATCAGTCATTTCTTTTGGAGATTGCTCCCGTTCTTTGTTTTCTTCGTGAATATACTGATGGATTTTTTTCCAAACCTCGAACAATTCTTTAGCAGATTCGTCTCCATTCCATTCTTTTCTTTGTCTGAATTCTTGCGCTCTGCCTTTTTTCATAAAAGATTCAAAAAACAAGAGCGTTTCCACACCAACGTTTGATACCGGCGCCAGCGTAGGTAAAACTTTTCGGGTTTTGTGGTCCATGCACCTCGCAAAATCTATGGCGTCTATATTAAAAGGATATATACCGCACCTTTTAAAACCGTTGGCAATGATGTCTGCGGTCACTTTTTCTTCAAAAACTTTGGCCAGTAGTGGAGCAAATCCAGACCGAGTAATTTGTCTGTTGCCGGTTGTTTTTTTATACTCGGCAACAGTATGCTTCCATCCGCTCTTTAAACATTTAAACACAGACACATCGGCTGGTTGTGTTATGTGTGTCGAGTTCGGAAAAAGAGCATAGGTCAAAATCTGGTTTAGCGCGCAGTACTGCGACACTTGCAGTGTCATATGTGAGCGGTGCCCATCTATTAGAAGCAACACTGGCTTTTTGATATTATTTGTTTTTAGCCAAGGGTCAAAAACATTGGCAATAAACTCGTAATAAAGCGGTCCAGTCATCCACCCTTTCGGTGATTTTCCAATACTCCAGTCTTGCGGGATATTCATTGCTATTTCTTTCGAAATGCGCATTAGGGGATAGACAATCATTGGTGAAACTACTTGACCGGCAGCATTAATAGTCACCATTACTGTTAATTGTTCCTTTTCTTTGCCAGATTTGATTTCGTAAAAATTTTTCATACCTACAGGTCCAAGAACTTTGCCAGAATCAGGGCAGGTTTGAAATCCTGATTCATCTGCATTGAATATCCTGGCAGGTTCGTTAAGTATATCAAGGGCATTTTCTTCCGCTAGATATTTTTCTAGAGATTTGTGCCATTCTTTTAAATCATCGGCAGATACGAATGCTCGCGCTGTTGATATACTTTCTGCATTTCTTTGGCCAATAGCTACATGTCTTTTTAGATACAAATCAAACCACTTCCTACCCGGTCGATTATTCTTGAACGGAGTAACCCTTTCATCGTCATCTAAAATTTTTTTCACCGTGTCCAGCAAAGTTTCTTTTTTCAGTGGTATTCCTTTCTTAGCGTTGGCTATTATATATTTTTCCAATAGGTTTTCTTCGGCTACGGTGAAATAAGTGTCTCGTCCCATTTTTCTCACCTCAGGTACTCTTCCTTTTAATTTGTTTATTAATGTACTGTGTGGCACTCCATAGTGCCGCGCTGCTTCCCTAATTTTAAAGCGATTTTCTCTAACTGCTGCTATTGCAGATTGCATTGCTTCATCTGGATATCGCAGAATTTTCTTATCATCTTCATTCTTCTTCTTTCCTGAAATATTGTAACGAAACTTCCTACAGTTTTAGTTTAAATAGCAGACGTACATCGAATTAAAAGTGGTCAACTTAAGGTTAAGTCTTCACTGAACTTTGCCTAAAGCTGACCACTCAGGCAGAATCCAAATTTGCACCCTGGTCAGCCATTGGATATTCTAAAAATAACTACTGAAGAGTTCAAGCAATTACATTACTAGCCATTGTCTAGTAAACCAAAACGTTAATAACATTAATGTATATAGATTAATTATGTTCTAAAGCTTAACCACTGTGGTCAACTTAAGGCAATGTTATCTAAATGTGTTCCAAAGGATAACCAGTATTGTAAAAAACACCTTAACCATAAAACTTTATAAATACAGTCTGTAATTGCTTATATTATGATTAAACAACAGCAGTAACACACCAAATATACAAATATGTAATAATAATAAAAGATGCAATAGGATTTACTCAATGATATGAAATTTTACGGCTTAACAAAACACACAGGTACTTACGAGGCGCCATCTTCGACGTAAAAGAATTAACACTTAGTGGACCAATAGGAAAGTGTTTCACTCAATACTTCACGGCTATAATCTTGCCATAAAAGAAAAACAAAAAAATATTATCCTGTGTTGTCAGTATACCTTAATATTTTAAAAATAGTACGTTTTGGTCAACTATTGGTTCCTGGTCAACTAGTGGTACATGGACCCTAGTCATAATTATTTTACACGGCATTAATACCTACCTACTTATTTTAAAGACCAGTGTCGTTTACATAAAACTACTTATTATTCATTATTGTAACTAATTATTGACGTAATTTAATAATTAAAACATTTTAATAATTTAGATACTATATTTAATATTTACTCAATTGTTAAATGTGTACTTATTCGAATTTCGGCATTTTGCCTAACACCACAAATATACCTACTTAAATGAAACTAGTGTACATAGGTAAGTTAATTACGTTAATCAAGTACTTAAGGAAGTGTTGAATTGAGTACTTATTTTATTTCAGTAATTTAAGGTATGCAAGAGTAGACATGATGATTGGTTACCTTATTTATTTGTTTTTATGTGTTACAAGTTGATACCATTGTGATATATACTTCTTAAAAGCAAAAGTATTTACATTTTACCAACACAAATGTATATTGCATGCCTAGTTTTGAATTTTATCTGATAAAAACAGGCAGGTTTGTTTTTTGTGATAATAGATACATAATTAATATAATATGTAACGGTGCTATACGAGCATTTATATTGTTGTGTACTTAAAGTAAGAAAACTTAAATGCAGGACCAAATATGATTTAGTCCCAATGTGTCTACTTTTAATATAATAAGGTTGAATATTATGAATAATGTTTGCATTTTTGCAAACACAATGGAAGTTTTTTTTTACATTATGTTCAATTTATTAATATTTAGTTAAGCTGTATTTCTATAAATTATACTTTAGTTTACAATTGTACTTTAGAGATTGTATGCATGAGGAATTGCATCTGCCTTAATTGATGTGATAAATCTTTGATTGAATAAAGAACATTAAAATTTTAATGTGTATTTCTGTTTAATTTTCAAATTTCCTACCCATAGGTATTAGTTTACTATAACATTTAAATAAGTGTTAGGTATATAAGTATCAACCCGTCTAATTACAAAACGCGGTTTAAATATTAGCTTAGGAGTGTGAAAATAAAAAGTGGGTTCTTGTTGTTCAGACATCACATACAAGCAATCAAAATGTCAACAAAAAATTTGATCTTTGATTTAACATTGGTACATTTTGACCGTTTGATAATTATGTCAGTAGACAGACAATTTTCAAAAAACTAAAACGGACTTGGTCTAGACTTATATTTAAACCACGTTTTGTAATATGGCCCAATGAGTTTTATAAGTCTTTGTGTCTGCTATTATAAGGCGAAAACTTAGGTCTTTATTGTCTATGACAGTTTTAATAGAATATTATACAAATACATAATAAATTTATTGACTTAATAAAATTTACAAGATGTTTCGTGAAACTTCTGGCCTTGTGCTAGTCGTGAGACTGTGTTACAAGGCCAGAGTCTTCTCCCAGATGTGAGACTACATTATATTACATAAACATTTTAATATTCCGTTTACTAGTATAAACAAAAAATATACGACTTGTAACTACTTATGGTATTATAATTTATTAAAGAATTTGTATTTTTTAAATAGGTTAAAGTTTGTTAGTGTTTGTTCCTTCTATACATTTTTTTTTAATTTGATCATCTCACACTTGACTACAACTCGCCTGATGTTAAGCAACATTGTAATCCTTATAATATTCTTCTATTATATATATATATTTCTATTTAATGGCTAAACCATAAAAAAAATACTAGATCTGATTTCAATAAAATTTGGGTAACTTAGTTTAAATCAGGCTCCTTTAATCCAAGATCAAAGAAAATTTGTTAATACTGGCTCCGCTATTATATGAATGAATATAATATGCACTTGGATAATAGGCCATACATAAATCAAATTATCTCAAGGTTACATTGAGTTTGATAGTCTGCTATATAAAGATATCAAAGTGGAATTCGCACTTTTGGATAAATGACGGTGACCACTACCCAGGAAATACTAGGATTCTATGACTAAGCATTGCTGAGCAAACTTCATCACTTTTAATTCTAGAAATTACATAGTATTAATAGTTTTTTTCAAATCAATTTTTTTAAGAGGGAGTTTTGTCAAAGCTGACTGTGTCACTCCCATAAGGTTTATACATATAATATACATACAATTAAATACTATCCATAAAACTAGTATATTATATATGTCTATCAGAATCATCGTCCAAGAGGTGATGAGGAGGTGATCCTAGATACTGCTACTCAGTCCAACACTGTTGTTATTACAATTTCTATTTACAAACAATTGTTGTCGCAAAGTCTCGTCACAGACACATTCCATCAAAATATTTTGCAAGTCTTCTTAGTGATCACATAACCGGCAGTTCGGCGAGTCCGCGAAGCCCATCAGATGTTTGTAAATATTGCATGGAATGTGTTCGGAGTGAATCCTTAGCAAACCAACTATCTGCCTTCCTGTCATGATAATTGTATTGAACCATGGGTAAATTGGCAGCTCACACTGTATGGTTCTGTACCATATAGGGAATATGGTACAGATTTATATTAATAGATTTAGACAAGAGTTTAAAGTTAAACAACTACTTCATAATAAAAAATTACTTTATTTACACAGTCCATTATGCTCAGTCTGTTATATAAGTTGCACTTTCCCGTCCTTTACAAGATCTGCTATAGGTTTGTACTGAAGTATGTGTTGAGAGCCCTCTGAAACAAACAATATAATAATATTAGAGTTACATTATAAATTTACAAGTATAAAAAATGAAGTTTTACAATATATTGGGGTTTAATTAAAAAACAAAAGTAGGTATAATTAATATAGTTGTATGATTAATCTAGTTAAGTAGTAGCTTACTACTGTGAAGATATTAAAATAAATTAATAGATATATATACATGTAGCAAATGTAAAATTTGGTTTTAGTTGTCGGTGCAAGGCTGTTGGATGATGAACAGTTATTGTCTTGTTATTGATTTTGATGTTTTTTGCAAATACATACAGTGAAAGTGTGAGGAGTTCTGAGTAAAAGTTTTGAGCATCAATTCTAGAAAGGTGATATAGATATCAAGTCTATTCTTGCACACAGATAATAATTTAGAGCTAAAGGCAAATTATGAATTCTTCTTATTATCTACTCGCAACGGGATAAATTGATAAAGAACTCTCACCATCTAAATCTATTTCTTCATCATCTCCTATAAGTTGCTCCAACACAATTCCTGTCACAGACTCATTTGCTTTCAAAAACACATGTGTATGTAAATTTGGATAAACTGCCATTCTATTTCGTTCAAAATCCTTCATAGTCCCAGGCATTTTATCTAAGGCAACTGTCTTTACATGACTCTCCATGTTTGCTAAATAGTCCAGGGCATATTTGTACTCGGATGGTGTTAAATAATTTGTACCACTTTCTATCCTCTGCCTCTCGTCATTTACAATAGGTATACAAAAGTTTTCGATTTTAGAAAGCCTAGTTTTGAGGTAATTACAAATTAAAAACTTAATTCTATTCAGTTCCATCTTATGTATAGAGGCTCTGAGGTCTGTTTTGGGTAACTTGTTTATGTTACGCTCCATGTGCTGTATTTGTCCCAGCATTGCTTCCACCATGTCGTTCTTGTGGGGAAGTATTTCAGGGGCCAGTCTTTCGTTCTGCCAGGCACTCTGGAGTGTTTTCAAGACGGTTTCAACTGAAATCTCTTCCTCTTCATCACTGAAATCTATATCGTCGGGAATGTCCATGTTCTGATGTTTTTATGTAATTGAAGTAACTAATACTGAATTAAGGTAATACACTTATGAACCAAAACACACAACTTTAATTAGAAAACCCTCAAATTACATTTTTTGTAAAATCTTCGTTTTTGTTCGCTTCACCCGCCGGTTACAAAAAACGTACTGTCATTGTCAATGTCAAATGTAATACTTTTGTCAGAAGTGTCAGAACACCCTTTTTAATTTTGGCATCAAATGGTAAATATTCATCACTTAATACCAGCGGGAAATTCAAAATTGCAATACATGATTTTATTGAGATGTCAATTCGTTACAATCTAAGGCCGCTTAGTCTAATAATAACGTATTTTTTAGAGATTTTTATGCTTCTAAATTACATCCGGATACTTACCTACGCAAATATGAAGTCAACAAGCACTTTGTATAAAATTATACCTAGCGTTATGTTATACACGATGATTCGACGACGAGTAGGATTCAACAGAGGGATGAAATTCCTTGCTTTCAATAAACTCGTAATGATAAATTAACAAATTTAGCATAGCGTTGAATTCTAACCGACGCGACGGTTGTCATATTCCACACGTAGCGGTTTCCTTTGATGGATGCAGGATGACTGCTGGGTCGTGAACATAGGATAACATAAATAAGTAGTATTTTTTGTTATCCAATTAGTACTTTGTTCACAAGTTGATTGATGAAGACTAGACGTACTTATCAAAGCTAAATAATATGGGTATTGTAGGTACTTACATAAATAATTCTAGCGTAAAAAGTAGGCAGGTACAAATAGGTACATTATGCAGCCTATATACCTACGCCG
Source organism: Macaria liturata (assembly GCA_964023185.1). Taxonomy (NCBI): domain Eukaryota; kingdom Metazoa; phylum Arthropoda; class Insecta; order Lepidoptera; family Geometridae; genus Macaria; species Macaria liturata. The sequence continues at coordinate 8,888,614 of OZ026829.1, forward strand.
TAATCTCGTTAGGGTAACTCCCAAGTCCCACCTACTTCTTATTGACTTCATAACAATATTAACGAAGTAAGAGCACCCATAAGTACTACAGGGGTGGATTGCAACCTTTTTTATGCAACACAAGTTTCAGACACATATTTGTAGGTACTTTATATTTTTATATAATATAATTTTATTGTATAGTTTAAGACAAATGTCTATGGGTTACGTGCCTGATAATAAAGAATTTTTATTATTTTATTTATTATTTATTTTATTACGTAACGGTCGTTGAAGCGGCCAACTTTTGGATGGGTGGTCACCTTACCAACACAGGATCACACAGGATCGCATGACGCGTATGTTTATAGGATTGGAAGTAGCAGGTTAGTTACTCTATGAATTGTTCAAGATTATAGGCTAGGCGGTTGTCTCTATGTTTAGCAGTAGTCTAACATAGCCTAGGCCTTTAAAAAACTTTTGGCTAAGTACCTACCTACAATACAAATTATTTTATTATAGCAAACTCATATAATATACATATCTACATGACATTGTTGGTATAATGGTATTCTTCCCAAACTAGGATTCTACGATACTGTGACGTGACAAGGCAGTTGACGCCCAAACGAATGCATATGACGCTGGAGCAATCACATCTCATGAACACAGCCTAATAGGATAGGTCCTTAGGTGATTTTTGATAATTTTAAATAAATAAACCTAATTTAAAAAAATGTATAAGAGCTAAACACGCATATAAAGTTAGGTACTCTCTCTAGATTTTAGGTTAGGTAGGTACTTTCGTCTCATTATAAGTAAGTACTTACTTAATAATACAGGACAGAAGTTGATTATTCGCACAAATAAGTGTCCAGCATAAATAATATAAGAAATGAATCAGATCTGGCCCTGTAGAAAAATAATCCGACTACACTGTAGGTATATCTACCTGCTTAAGTGCATATGCACTTTCCTAGCTACAGGCATTTCCTTGGAGAAAAGTCCATTCTTGATCTAATTATGACTATCGATTGTTTTCTTATGACGCTATTCCTAATCCCCTGGTTTCTTATAAAAGGGTATGTTGTGGAGAGACCTGCGAGTGCCCTCCACAGTCTCATCCCTGCGGGGTTGGTTACAAGGGCTGAAGTAGTTCGTGCAACGATTTTCTTCAGTTCTTCAAGTGATAACCATCTCGTGTCTACCCTGTTCCTGGAAAATCTAAGTAAATATCGTTTTTGAAGTGGTTCGTGGAAGTGTTAAATTCGGTGTCTGTTGTTTGACTTCAATCTTTTTTATTTGTTATAGTCCTTCTGTCTGTGTAGACATGTAAGACTGAGAACCTAACAGCACTAGGTACCTGTTTCCATCAGGATTTTTCTGGATTGATTTCAGTGTTTCTTTTTAGTTTTTGATCAGCTTAGACTGACTTGCTATAATATCGCTTGAATCTTATTGATTTTTTATTTCGATGACCGGTAGATAAAAAAAACTATAATAAATTTCCGGCAAGAATCTACAGTTCACACGCTCTGAGTAATGGTGAAGCATTTCGCTTGGTTCATGAATTAAAGCGCTAGGCGCTAAGAATATCTCATATCTTATGAATAGAACTTTGCTGATTGATTACCAGAAACTAGAAGTGCTCGCTCTTTGCAATGAAGTTGCCAATTGAACTCCTAACTTTTAATTTTGAGTTTTTCTTCGTTAACCCTCTTTGTTATTAAAGTATGTCTGCTATACTTTGATCCCAGGTAGCCTGACACAAGTGGTCCAGCATGGGTCTCGTGAGCCTGGACCCGGGCCCCGGCACGGCGGCCCTGCAGGCGTGGGGCGGCCAGGTGGCGGCCTACGGCGCCTCCAACCAGACCGTGGTCGACATGGTCCCGCCAGACATGCTGCATATGATTGACCCACACTGGTAAGCCTCTTTTATATGCATATCAGACTTGTGGACGTGTATAAGATTAAAAATGGCTAATGACCTGGAAGAGATCGCTTAGAGCGATAAGGTCGCCAATTAGGACACTAATTTTAAGTTTGTATGTTTTCATTGTGTTTTTTTCCTGTTTTTGGTGTTTGTAATAAAGTGTTTTCTATATACTATATCTATCTAATGCATGATCAGTCTGGATTAGAAAATCTTCGTAGTGGCAAATGCCTGATGACCACCGAATGGGCTGACTTTATTGTTTAGTGATTTCAAATTTCTAACTTTGATCTGCCGATACCTACAATTTAATGAGCCATGTTACATACAGAGACTGATACCCTCTTTGGTTTTCTAAATCGACGAAAAATCAAATCGATTTTTTTATGATTCTTTCCCTAGCTAACGGGTCTTATCATCACTATCCCCAGCCGCTGTTGTCTCACATTTCACCAGTTATTTATGATTGCAGGTATCAGTTCCCCCCGATGAACCCCCTCTGGCACGGACTCCTCGGCTTCACTATCGGCTGTCTCGGCTTCATCTCCATCACTGGCAACGGCATGGTCGTCTACATCTTCATGTCTACTAAGGTATGCTTTTTAAATGCTATTTTATTTACGAAAACCAAAACAAAATTATCTTCAAAGTCTTAGTCAAATCAAATCAAAGTTTTTTATTTCTGTAGGCAATTACATGCTCTTAGAAACGTCAATTTACAATTCATTATTACATAATATTTATACACAATAGTGTAAATGAATATAATTTATGAATTACAAAGTAATTTGTCTATATCTCTAAATAAGTCTTTATCATCGATAGCGTCTTTCAGTGTATAATAGGTTTAACATTAAAATACTAACTACGTATCTATGTACCTACCTATGTCTGTGCCTATGTACCTACGCACTTAATTTTTTTAACTTAAAGCATATTAACTAACGCCCATTAGAAGAAGGAATGAAATCCAGAATGTTGGTAGCAGTACCAAGTAGAATCGCTGAAAAAAGATATTTTACGTATTGAATGCAAATAAATTTTATTTTATAAGTACGCAATGAAACAACACATTGTCATAAAAATTGCAGAGTGGCATAATTTGCGTAAATTGTACAAGTCCAACAAGAAAAGAAAGAAAAAAATTTGGTGATGTTACAAATATAAAGCAACGGTTTTTCATTGCTATAGTATATAATTTTTTTTATAACAATAAAAATTGTCTGATATTTCTTTTTGCAGAGTTTAAAAACCCCGTCGAACTTGCTCGTGGTGAACCTCGCTTTCTCGGATCTACTGATGATGTGCTGCATGTCGCCGCCTATGGTCGTCAACTGTATGTACGAAACTTGGGTCTGGGGTATGTATACTACTTTTTTAAGATACCTATTAACTCTAGATTAGGATTGTAGTTCGCAGGAAACACTGCTTCTGGTAAAGTGTTCCAAAGCTTAGCCGTTCGTACAATAAACATAGAGGCAAAGCGCAGTGTTCGACACTTCGGCACTTCCACCATGAAACAGTGATAAGGAAATTATATAAATACTAGCTAGTATTTACTGGTCCGGTCGCGAGATGGGTCGACGACATCGTCAAAGTCGAGGGTCCAACCTGGATGAGGTCTGCACAAGATCGACGCAGATGTCCCATACAAAGGGAGGCCTATACCCAGCAGTGGGATCCCAAGGGCTGTGGATGATGATGATGATTTACTGGTTGATCGTAGTATTGAAACTGAATACAGTTTGACCAAACAATATAGTACATACATAATGGGCGAACAAACTTATAAAATATACTTTTCACAAGTGGCAAAGCTCTCTCTCTTGAGTCGTATTTCCTCATACCTGAGGGTCGTGACTCCCCCTCAGAATGAATTCCTTAGGGGAGTTCTCTTGGGCAGATACATCGTGATGGGCGCCCAGGTCCTTCCACGGATGACACATGTCCTCAGATATTGTGGTCCTCAAACATGTCGGTTTCCTCACGATGTTTTCCTTCACCGTTAAGCGAGTGCAAATCCACAAATAACATGAAAATACAAGTCATTGGTGTAGGGCCGGAAGCCACATTCGCATATAAGTGGCAAGCAGGTTTAGAGTCATTTTCTTTGGTATTTATTGACTGAAGATGATGATGACTGAATAAATGTTTGCAGGGGCATTTGCCTGTGAAATTTACGCCTGTTGTGGATCTCTATTCGGCTGCACTTCTATCTGGACCATGACGATGATTGCCTTCGACCGATACAATGTCATCGTGAAGGGTATCGCGGCTAAACCGATGTCCATCAACGGAGCGCTACTGAGGATCCTCGGTATCTGGACCTTCTCCATGGCTTGGACTCTGGCGCCATTCTTCGGATGGAACAGGTAAAATTGATAAAGGAAAAGGATTTCTAGCAATTTCACAGGTTTTAGATTTGTTTCCAATGTTTTGCAATTGTTGACGAGATCAGTCCTTGAATGAGTGATCGCATTTCATTTGGACACTCCCGTGGTATTGATGAAACGCAAATTATATCTAGGTTCCTTCGAGCATCCGTCAAAGCTAGGTTCCAACTGATTGTCATAGTATGACAACCGATAAGTCATGTCAGAAGTCGGTTTGAAACTCTCGACACTAGTGTTGGCTACTCTCATATCTACAATTGTAAGTTATGTCCATCCAAAAGGTTGCCTGGAAGAAATCGCCTAAGGCGATAAGGCCGCCCAATGTGCAACATTTTAATTTAAGTATGTTTATTTCTGTATTGTAATTTTTGTGTTTTTATGGTGTACATTAAAGTTATATTCTATTCTATTCTATCTACGATATGAAAATAAATGAATTGTGAAACGTTTGCTTCTCCTCACCAGTTTTAATGAAGTTACCTAAGCTTCAGACATTCTAAATTATAACAGCAGCAGGAATCCAAGGATGTCGTACCTATCTGTCGAACTCACAAAAGCCGCAAGTAAATTCAACGAGTCCGTGCATTAAAGCAATGTAAATCAGTTCAATTGCCTTCGACTCACGAAAGCCGCAAGCAAATTCAACGAAGCAATGTAAATCAGTTCAATTATATAGAAGAAAGAAATAAACATTTATTGTGACAGATTTAACAGAAAAACAAACACGAGTAAGAACATAATAAACAAACATTAAATCTGCCACAACACAGCCCCAACTCAGCATAATGCTGGTTGTGTGGAAATTATCATATTTGTCTCCCCAGATACGTCCCGGAAGGCAACATGACGGCGTGCGGCACCGACTACCTGAGCAAGGAATGGCTGAGCCGTAGCTACATCCTCATCTACTCGGTGTTCGTCTACTTCATGCCTCTCCTTCTCATCATCTACTCTTACACCTTCATTGTGCAGGTGAGAAATGCCTATATGTTCTCCGCTTAGCTTAAAAACTTTGAACACCAAATCTTTGTCCACTTATTCTTTAGAGATGTTAGAAGTTAATTACGAGTTGGCCATTCTAATACGAAAATAAATACTCGCATATTTTTATATGAAGAGGTAAATAGTTCAAGCTGAATTTGAATAGATAAAAGTAGAGAAAACTGGCTGAACAGGTTAGCAAGGTAGAGTAATTCGACGTAGATTTGCCGGTAACTATTATTTATTTATTTAATTAGGCACACAACACAATACACAGAAAATACATGAGTAACAGCAGGTAATGATCCATTCTGTGCATCAAACACATGCGTGCACAACATGATTACAAACAGATCCAAAGTTCAGTAAGTTAAACTAAACTAGGAGTCTATATCTGTTTCATTCGTATTTGGAAATATTTACGACTCTTTTTTTGTCGACAGGCCGTAGCAGCTCACGAGAAGGGCATGAGGGAGCAAGCCAAGAAAATGAACGTCGCGTCTCTACGATCAGCCGAGGCCGCCAACACCAGCGCTGAGTGCAAACTGGCTAAGGTATTGTCATTGTTTTCAACTATTGACTAACTAAACCTCAAGATTTTCAGAACAATTAAATCTATACTTAATTCAGATACTTCTCCCCCTTTTGCAGATTCTTAATTATACCTACCTAATAATTAAAAGTAGGATATCTCGTGATTGTTCTTTCATTCCTTTCGGACTGGGCATAGATACCTAGATAGTAGTAAAAAGTTCTGTGACTTCATGCTACTTCTTATTGCTGAGTATTGTCCACTTTTTTAATTCAGATAGCCCAAATATCAAATAGAATATTAGATTATATAACAAAGTATTGTCGTATACCTAATTAAGAGTGATGCATCATTGGATCACCAGCGAACTAGCGTTAGCGGATTTAAGGCCTTGACTCTTGAGCGATGCAAAAGGTATCTAAATATATAAAACTCAAAGGTGACTGACTGACTGATATAGTGATCTATCAATGCACAGCCCAAACCACTGGACGGATTGGGCTGAAATTTGGAATGAAGGTAAATTTTATGACGTAGGCATCCGCTAAGAAAGGATTTTTGGAAATGCAACCTTTAAAGGGGTGAAATAGGGGATGCAAGTTTTACTTTCTTAATGAGAGCGAAGCCGCGAGCACCCACTAGTAGAAATATATTCTCTCGTCTCCAGGTAGCACTGATGACCATTTCCCTCTGGTTCATGGCGTGGACTCCGTATCTGGTGATCAACTACGCGGGCGTGTTCGAGAGTATGACCATATCCCCGCTCGCCACCATCTGGGGCTCGCTGTTCGCGAAGGCCAACGCTGTCTACAATCCCATCGTTTATGGTATCAGGTGAATATCTCCGTTCATTTTTAACCGACTTCAAAAAAAGGAGGTTATCAAGTCCTCCGAACGTTTTTTTTGTATGTATAGACTTTCTTGCGTATAGCATTATGTCTTGAACTTAGAGAAGCAGTACCCAATATAATCATATAAACAATCCATAGGATTCAATTACCAACAAAATTACAAATTTGCAACTGTATCTGAGATATCTGAAATCTGAACAAAACTGAGAGATAGACAAAAACAGACCGACAGAACCAATCCCAACGTAAAAAATGAGCCTCAATCTTTCTATTAGTTTTTTCTTCAATGCATTACCTGATTGGAAAAGACACTGGTTATTTTTAGGTTAGATAAGGCATACGTCCTAATTTGTATCTTTCTCCCGCAGCCACCCGAAGTACCAGCAGGCCCTATACGCGCGGTTCCCATCGCTGGCATGCAACAGCCCCGCTCCAGACGACGGAGCCTCAGCTGCCTCGGGCGCCACCGCCGTCACCGAGGAGAAGCCCGCCGCCTAGACCGGAGCCCTATAGACACCGCCAAACAACGACGCAAAGACATGGCAAAGAAATTTTCATGGTTTCGGAATATTGGGATTTGAGGGTATTTCAATCTAAACCAATGTTACTCTTTGGAAAAAACTTGTTTACTTCAAGATATTACGTTAAAATGAAGATAATACAGAACGCAAAACACATAAAACAGTGGAAAGCGAGCTCTATAACAACGCGATAATAGCTCTCTCTAGATATCTCACATGTTAAGTTGTTTGGTGCTACCGAAGCGACCCCTGCACCGACCACGGACCGACTCTGCCGAAGCGATGCTCTTTATTATTTTTTATACTCGACATTTACATTGTACAAAGTATAACTCGGGCACAGAACGCGAGCTTGCAAAATACTCAGCCTACGTATTCGTAGTATTTATTTATTTGTTGCGTACTTTGAGTTCACGTTTTGTGTGTCGAGTTGAATGCTGCACACTTTTCTTATGCCTTTGATTGTAAACTTCGGTCGACGGCACGAAAAAAAATACAAAAAAAATTAAGTAAGAATCAGCGTGTCGCCAGGCTGCCCCCTCCTTTGAGACTGTCCCGATAGCTTAGACTTAGTACGAAACTAGCGCTGCATCATGGACTATGATGGACGAGCAATGTGGTGACTACCGCAATAAATGCTGTACCTAGCTATGTGGATTTTATTTGACCTCTTAACCCCAATTCTTAGTAATCTTTTAGCAATAATTAGTGAATCAAAAGACGATGATGATGATGAAAGGGTACAACTACATGTAACCTATTTAGTTTCAAATGAGTATGTTATTACTCATCCACAAAGTTCGCTTTGTTACGCGTCACCTGTTGCCTAGCAACCTGCCTCTGTAATCAAAACACTCGTAGATGTCACTTTCTTTTGTAAGCTTGCAAAAATAGACTGCAATTTTACCAATTTATTCGCAGAAATGTGAGTTTAATGTGGGTTGTAAAGAAAAAGTTATCAATGTTAGTACAATGGCGTACAAAACGTCGTACGAACTTCATCACCACTTCCCGAGACTGGCGGAGGAATCTGGCTTTACTTTCAACACACATCGGCCCAGAGTTCACATAGATTGGAACAAAATAAGTAAGTAGGGCAGAGATTTAGCACGCAGATAGTATGAACTAGATTACATACTAGAAAATATTAAAACTAACCTTTGGTTTTTAGAGCTGATCGACTTGGACAGTCTTATCAGGGAGAGAAAGTTTGTTCTTATCGAGCAGCACTTGAATGACGTAAGTAATATAATATATTTGTTATTTTCACACTTTTAAAACTTTTCTCCTAAAATTTGTTCGCGTAGCAGGAAGAATTTTATTGTACTTATTTCTTTTAATTTTAAATTTTGTTAATTTAGTTGATATTGGTTTATATGCTGTATGTGAATAAATAGAAGAAGAATTGTATCTTTGAGTATATTATATACGCAATTATTTTATAGGTAACGGCAATTACGTATATTAGTGCAGGTGCAACGGATAAACATTGTACTAATAGATTATTATCTATAAGAGGCATAAAAATGCTCCTACAAAATATTTCATGTACTTTACGTATAGTTTTATAATTATGTCTAGTTTATCTAGATTGATCCGATTCTAGATTTTTGTAAAGAACGTTTTAACTAGATTTAATAAATATTTTTAATTTTTTACTTTTTTAACCATAAGTATATAATCTCTGGATTCTTTTTCTTCTTCTTATCGGAGGCCAACTCTGATGCCGTGACTTAATTAAACCACCCTAATAAAATTAATCTCTAGATCCTAGACTGTGTATTCGAGTCCGAGTTCGACGTGCGTATCCTGGACGAGGGTGTGCTGAAGATGTTCCGTCTGGCGCAGCTGGCGGTGGAGTACCAGCAGTTCTGCCGCCACTACCTGGACCGCAGCGTCTACGTGCTCAGAGAGGAGATCACCACACTCGCGCAGGTAGTTTGCACATGCTTTAGACCAGAAAGGTGTTTTTTTTTTGTTTTTTAATTACCTAATTGAATTGTTTATTGTCTGGCAAACTAGGTATATATAGGTACTTATGTACAAAAAAAAACTAGAGTTACACATTTGATAAAAACTGGATGACCGCAAGCGACGGTTATCAGAAGAAGAAAAGGTACTTATGGCTTTGGCCCCAGCTGTGTGGTCTATTAGACTATCACAGTATGGTTTTGTCATTTTTACACGTTTTCAAATCAGTATGAGAATAAAAATGTTTCAAAATCATTGTATGTAGGTATGTGAAAAAGATAATGTTCTGAACAATGAATCATAAGTTGGTTTGGAAGTAGGTCGCTGTAAGCTACGACATAACCAAGATATTATAAATAATTTGTAACAATAATACTTTCAAAACATTTCAGGAATTGGATACAACAAAGAAACAACTTCAAGATAGAGACGAAGAACTTAGAAAAATGAAGAGAAGAACGCGACATACTTACAAAACTCCATACGGCAACGACAACATTGCTGCTATGATACTGAAAACATTATCCAACAAAGGTGACAATATATTCCCGTGTTCCTCTAACGCAGATATGCTCCAACATAATAAATGCAATTATTGTGACAAAGTATTTTTAAACCAGCTCTATTTACAAAGTCATATCGCACGACGACACTCAGAAGTATTAGAAACTCCGCAGCGAGAAAAACAAGCACCGGAACAAAATCAAGAAAATGCCAAAATGAACGCAGAAATTATGGAGCTGAGAACTAAGCTTAAAGAAATGGAACAAGCTATTGCCAATGCAAACGCTCCAAACAAAACGGCTCCAGTAAAAGAAATAAACAATACGCCGTCAGCTGCTGTTCAAAACGTACCAACTCCAGCCCCAAAAAATACGAAAGATGCCGAAGTTTCAACCAACACGGAAGAATATTTACTCAATAAATTTGAGCAATGGAAAGCTGAAGAACACGCTAAATACAACAAAGAGATCAATGATCTAAGAACTCAAATCTTTGATACCATTAACACTATAAAGGAGAAAAAAGAAGATGTACCAAATACAGAACCGAAAGAAAAGAAAATAATTGATCAACTTCATAATACTATCAAAGAGCAAGGAAACGAGATTAAGAAATTGAAACAAGACTTGATTACTTCTGTATGTATTTAATCATCTGTTTATATAAGTATGTTTGGAATATTAGGTACTGAATTAATTTGTAAACAAAATATATTTTTGCAGCAAAAAGAGAAGCACAAAGAAGAAACTGAGAAAAACAAGGAGACAGAAGCTCAAATATCGTTATGGTCGAAACGCGCTGAAGCTCAGTCTAAACAATACGATGCTCTGATACAAAAACTGAATGACGTAGCAAAAGACGCTAAAGAATCGAGAGCGTTGGCTGAAATGGAAAAAGAAAGAGCTAGTCAGTTACAAGCTTTATTAGAACAAAGCATTAACAACAAGAAAAACAGAAGAGCGTCAGAAACAGTGACAACTTCGACAGATGACCTCATTGTGGTATACATACCATGCAATTAGTACAGTAAAGCATACATGTATGCTTTACTGTACTAATTGCAGTAATGCATTTAATGTTTTAGTAATTAATGAAACGATTGATAGAACTTTTTCTACTGTTACAGACAAACCATGTGAAAAATCATAAAAATAATCACGTAAAAACTAATGACCACAAAAGGACCAACAATACTAAACACATGACTGACCGAGACGCTCTTGATAATTTACACAAGAAAGCGTTAGAACTCCTCGACATGGGATCCATAAGTTCCACATCTTCTGACTCCTCTAGTTCCCAACTAGAAGAAATCAGACCTACACCAAAGAAGGAAAAGAAAGTTGACAGTTCTCCAATGAGAATATCAAACTCGAAATCCTCAAATAAATTGGATTCTCCCAAACCCAATTCTCCCAAACCTAAACAAAGAAACCACATTACAGTCAATGGGAAACTTGATATCGATAAAGAAGTCAAGGTGAAGTCGACAAAAACAAAATCTGACAAAAAGAAAGCCATGGGCAAAATTTCTAAAGACCATAATGTTACATCTGGAAGGTAAGTGATATATTTTATCTCCTCTTAAGACGTAGGTATTCCTCAACACTGAGGGTTCCACCAAAATTAATTTATACATTACATTCGTATTTGCGGTTATTTTCAGCCCCAGCAGAGTCGTGAGAGCTAAATTAACAGAAGAAGTGAATAGCCGGTTGGTTTCCTTTGGTGTGGATCCACTGAAGAGCCGCCTGCCCAGAAATACATTTCATAAACAGAGAACCGAGTTACACCAATTGCATGAACTAAAGACAAAGGTACGAATACTCGGTAAATTCATACAACCATTTTTATAAACTAGGATTGTTGATATTGGATTTCTAAAGATATTTTGTACTATTTCAGAAAAATCCTAGCTATGAGAAAGTGAGACACTGCATACTAGCATTCTTGGATTCAAACACTTCTATTCCAAACAAAGAAGTAAATGACATCAATGAATATGTTTCTCCCAATAAAGTGAACAAGCCTTTCAAAAGCCTTACATCCGTGATTTCGAATGTAAAATCTAAGGCTTTGTCACTGGTCAAGATAAATGAGAACAGAGAAAAGCGCAAGCCGGTAAATGCTGAGATTGCCAAAAGAGCGATGACTTTAGTGAGCACTCCACCTAGTTCAGCCTCACAAAGCCCGGTCAATATTCGTGCCAACGAGAAACGCAACCACGAAGATAAACATAATAACACACATAAAGCCAAAAACAAGCAAAATCATGAAAACAAAACTGAAGTAGAGACTAAGAAAAATAATATAAAACAAGCTCCAGCAAGAGAAATCAAAGCAAGGGTTCTAAATTTCGATTCAGACGAAGAATCTAACGAAAGCGACCACAAATACTATAAAACAAACGCAGTGGCCGAGACTTCTAAGTCAATAGAGGCACTGATCAAATCGCCGGCTCGACGACCAGCATCAGCCGATATTAATTTAGCAAATACAGCTCGCAAATATGCAGTTGAAAACGGTGATCTATTCACACGAACGCAATCTGTATCGAACTTGTCGGAAACTAAAGTGGAAATCAACAACAGCAACAATAAATTGGAGAACTACAAACATGAAAACAGCAGCGACGACGCAGAATCGATGTCAGATGCTCCAATCAAGAAAGCGCTTTCTGATGAAAATATTCAGACTGTAAAGCAGACTAAAGGCGTTTTGAAGAATGCTTCATCAGTAACATCTTTGAATAAAAAGAAAGTGTTGTTTGATATGGACGCGATACAAATGAAGTCAGTGAGCGCGTCGCCCTCGCAGAGCCTCACAGAGAAAAGTGACGGACATGAGAAGTATGAACTGGGACTAGTCAATCTTGATGGAGAAGAGTGGGACATTTCTAGGTAAATATAAACCAGTGAGCTATTTTTATAAATTGACGAATAGGTGGCGTACTCTGGTAGTCTCCAGACCGTATATTATGCCATTAACTTAGGTCAAGGTCTCCTTTTAATTGCTAAGGACTCGAATATAAGTGACTTCTACAGTCACGCTTATCATTTCAACGGTTCAAGCCAATCATCTTTTCCATGGGAGTAAAAATAACTACCTAATCAACGTTTTCCTTTCAGTATCGAAAACGAACCCTTGAAAAACGACACCAAGATCCAAGTCAACCAAATACACGCTCGAACCAGCCCCAAGATAGCGGAACTAAAACAGACCATTGAATCCCAGCTGGCACGACGAAGCGACACTCCATCCACTGCTATCGTCGGCGGAGTCGACATACTAGGAGGGCCTATACCTAGAGTACCGAGTATTGGAGGAAGCAACACAAGCCTAGGCAGCTCCATCCTAGACGAGTCCGACGGAATACCAACCATCAACCACAAAGCATTCATCAAACCAAAGAAGGTAACAGAAAAAGATGACAGCGAGCTGGATATCTCGGAATTTAGTATCGACGGCATAGCTAATAAGAACGAATCTTTCTAGTATATTTTTTTATTGCTTGTATTAGGTGTAAAAATAAATCTGTGGCATTTTAGATGTAGTTTCACTCATAACGTGTATGGCAGAGTCCGTACAACATAACTCTGCGCGCGACTGGCGGCAACACTTATGCCTAGAATTGGCCTTAGATCAAATTGTAATCACAACATTTTAGTTCCAATTTTATCCGCGCGCAGAGTTATCTTGCTTGAACTGTACCTACTTTAGTTAGAATTATTTATTTTTTGGCCGATACTTTGTATTTTGCTAGTTCTCAAGTTAAAATATTTACCTATTCTATAGACCATCCTTTGGTTAAGTAAACTCTTATAACCTAAACTAAAGCAACACAGGTTTTTTAATCTTGTAACTCGAAAGGGATTTCTGTTTGATTAAACATTACTTCTTTACTCTGCGCTGCTTAACAACTGAACCTATGCTATTTTAGTTCTGTTTCTTTACCGGTTCTTATTGGGTTATCACGATTCATTTTTAGCTATTGCTTAACAACAGGCAAACTATGGTCAAGTGCAGACCTGTTACTAGGCTGGAAGAATCTATATACTACTAAGAATAGATATTCTTCGATCTAAATAAGCTTAAGAGTAGAATAAAATAAACAAAAATATTAAATATCTAAGGTTTTATTCAGAAAAGGATACATATTCAATGGGAAAATTCAAAATATAGGTATTTTCTTGTTCTCTCGCTCGACTCTACTAACGCACGGTGTTATTATGCTGAGAAGAAGAGGCACCTTTGTATCTGAAAATAAATTATAAAATTAATTAATCTCGAGTTCTAATCTATTGAAAATGTTAATTGATTAGAAATATCTTCAGAAAGAGCCTTTAATTGTTAATCATTACTGATCAGAGTAGGTAAGTAGAAATCATCATATTCCATGACTGCGGGTAGAAATCTTGCATACTACTACTGCAAGGACAAAATTTAACAATATTTGAGTTATTTATTTGATTAATGGGCGGGCAGCAAATTTCTGAAGTGCTCATATAACACAGTGTCAGAAATATTTTAAATAGATATATTTTTAGATCTTGTTAGGAAGATCTAAAAATAAAAATTAGCAATATAAAGCTGATGGAATAATTGTAAGTTACGGTTTCCTGCAAATTACTGTTATCCCTTTTCATTGATTCTCCTAACAATATGGTGACAGTTATACATATCTATCTATATAATACATACCATTTTTATTGCTTCAGTTGCGCCTTCTCCTGAAGTATGTACATACATTGTACACCATATGTACAAAGTTTCACCAGAGCACCTTTGGCTCACCTGAAAAAAGAAAATAATACAGTTTTATTGTGTATTTTTACAACAATGTGAATTCATGTTTTTTATTAATCCATCAGAAAGAGCCTCTTGTGTAATCATAAACAATCAGAGTAGGTAAGTAGAAAACATCATGTCAGATATAAAACACTAAATAAATTAGCAAAATTAATATATATTTTATTCTGCCCTTATAAATTTTATTCAGTTTTGCCAAGATATAAACTATTATTGTTTACAACTGAAAAATAAAAGTGCTTACCATAAACCTCAAAGAGATGACAGCGCTAATTCAGGATTGGCCCACACCGTAACATGTCAGCAACATTTCAATACCTGTAAGCAACACCACTCTGTGAGACATAAATTTTATAAACTAGGACAAGGCTCTTTTGTAAGTTTGATTCCATACAAATTGAAAACATTAGGATCAGAAAAGGCAAAAAAAAATTACAATGTTTGAACTATGCACGGAATAAACAGTGTTTTAACAATTGTTTGTCAGAAATGTACTAACAAAACAAAACAGCCTTGCTGTATATTACTTTTTATTTTTCAACACATTTGAATACCAACCTTTATCCCTTCTATGTATAGTCTAACACATTTTGCAAAGAAAAGAGATCTGTTTTTTTGATATTTTTTTGTGTTTATTATAAGGTATATGTTGCCTACGCCTCCTTCTTGGTGTCGGTCTTGCCTCCGCGGATCCTGCCGGTCCTGCGCGCCGCGATCAGACCGACCTTGCGACCGGCCGACGTGCCTCGCTTCACTGTCGACGCCTTACCTGGAGATAATAAGTTGCTTGAGAATATTGTCTTATTTGAACACAATATGGACTGGTTTGGTTGTGAAAATGTATCATAAAATTCAAAAGAATTAAGCCATAAAAGTAAAAAGAATTGTGTGCTACACAATCCATCATTAGTTGTGACTGGTAACAGGACAGTTAATTTGGGTAGATATGTACAAACACAATCTGTTTTCTGGCTATTAAAATACTCATATATGTATTTATGAACAAGAAATTGCAGACAAATGCATTCCTCAGCTGTGGGTGCTTGATTCAGTTCAAAAATGTTCTACTGACTGTGTTCAACTAAGATGATAATATGTAATAATAGTTTGTGCAAGCTTGTTACTTCTCCACACTACAGCCTTACCAATATTTATTTATTTATTTGATTAATGGGCGAGCAGCAAATTGCTGATGTGCCCCTATCACACTGAGTCAAAATTGTTTTATATAGTCCACACAAAGTTGACAATTATACAGTCCACTGGTGCAATGATCACAAGTTAACAAGAGATTTTTTGGATTTTTTTATATGAATTAAATTAGGTATAAAGATAGATAAGACCCTACATTAACTAATTTATTATCCATGCTTAGCACACCACAAGGCGCTGCTAGCACAAATTAAATAAAAGTACAGTAAACTGTATACTCACCAATATGTTGATGGTTACCACCTCCGTGGGGATGCTCCACAGGGTTCATGGCCACACCTCGCACGTACGGCCAGCAGTTACGCTTCACCTTGTACTTGTGGTACGCACGACCCGCCTTCAGGATGGGCTTGTCAATACGACCACCTCCCGCCACAATACCTTCAAGAATACATTTTTATGTTAGGTTCTGTTATTGTTTTAGTTTCTGATGATTTGAGCTTGAATTGATCAGAAAGAGCCTCTTGTGTAATCAGAGATTATCAGAGTAGGTAAGTAGAAAGCATCATATCGGTTGGATAATGTACTGGGTCAGTTCTGCCAACACTTCATTGTACAATATGAGGAAATTTTATTGTACAATAACACTCAATGATTTTTCATTCATTAGAATATTTAAACATCAGGTGCAGAATAGTGTATGTAAATAGTCATTGGAAAGAATTGATAAGATTGTTGTATCATCACATGAGCAATTAATAAAATCAGTTTTAAATTTTAAAATTTACAAATATTTATTGCCTGTTTACATCAATTTATCCATATAAATCGAGTTATATTCATGATTTCTCATAACAACCCAAAAACTATGGCATCAAGTACACTCATATCACTTACCAACCATGCCTCTGTTGCTAGAGGGCAGCACTTTCTTGGCGCCCGAGGGCAGCTTGACCCTGGTCCTCTTGGCGTCGGGGTTGTGTCCAATGACGGTGGCGAAGTTACCGGAGGCGCGCGCGAGCCGGCCGCGGTCACCCATCTTCTCCTCCAAGTTGCACACAATGGTACCCTCGGGCATGGCTCCCACGGGCATCACATTGCCTGAAAAGATCATATAGTATATTTTTAGATATGGCAGTTTGATAAAGAAATGTGCAAAAGAGCTAAAAGTTTACAGCAGTTTCAATATTATCACCTGTTAACTCTGAACTTGGCTCAGCATACTATAAGTATAGATGAAATAGGATCAATTTATGTAATCTCAGTTTCAAATTAAATGAAAGATATGACAATTATTTGACATTCATACAAATAGGGACTCTCTAGACCTGCAGGTTATGAATGTATGCTCAAAAGATCTATTAAATCAGGTGTCAGATTTTTCTTACAGATGTACTTAGCTAAAAATACATAAACATCTTGAAGCTTGGAGTATCATTAGATTCCAGCTGAAGGCCCACTTATATGGTTGTAATGTGGACTAGGACTGTGAAAAAAATTGTGGGAAGCAATCATTCAATCGTAAGTAAAAAGTGTTTCTGTATAGATTAAAGGTTTCTGTTGTGTTAGTGATGTTGAAAATTATTTATATATGGGTTTACCACCTGATTTGACTGTATTTTATGCTTATATTATTTAAATATTAGGTGATCGGCAATGGGCAATGTTAAACAGTGCTCTTTTCAGTTTGCGATCGCCCGATCGTAAAAGGGCTGTTTTGGTCATATCTTCACTAAGCTTTGCTTGGGTTCTAGATAATGTTTTCGGTTACATTGAAACTTTGTTTCATACATAATAACATGCTTAATTGGCAAGTCAGATGACGATCAACTAAAGATGCCTATTAACTCGAAAAACTACCATATTTTAATGGTAAAAAATGGGTGATCGAGAACTGACCTATTGCCGATTTTTATCGTTTTTCCCTACAAAAACACTACTTGTACATGATCGTTATCTGACCAGTTAGCGATCATGCTGAGTTGAGAACTATTTTGGAGATCGTCATAATGACTGTTTCACGATCACGTCTAACATAATAAGTGCAGCTATGATCGAAAACTGGTTCTTTCTCGAAACAGTGTGAAAATCAGTGACCGGGAAAGGGTCTGTTGTCAGCTTTATTTCATAAAATGATATATTTCCTTTTCAAGCGATCGTATTAAAGCGGTTTCCCAATTTTATGCTTTTAAGAGAGGAATTAGACCTGTTTTGATCGTATGGTGCTAGTATTTGGACTTTGATATTGCTATTTCCTTTAATTAACACTCACTAGATATTTTCTAACAAACAAAACTGCATCTACATATATGTATCGAAAGATACTGGTGGCTGACATAATACATAGATTTATTCTGACACATGAAATTCAAACTAGTGTTCACATTATGCGTCAGTTGATTATGAAGTCGATGGTGCGAGCGAGGTGTACGATTGTGCGTGTGTGAGTGAGTGCCTTCATTGCTTGCCTACACTGTTTGTTGTCATACCACTTGAATTTGTACACAAATTGAGGGTAGTTACTTATATATTGAAATAAGATAAAAGCATTGTTTGTGTAACCTAGATAAGACGTAACTATAAATAAACTAGATATATTACACTGGGAGATGACTCTGGCCTCGTAACACAGCCTAACGGCTACCACGAGGTCAGAGGATTCCAAACATATAGTGACAATTTATTTGGCAAATAAATGATTTTGTATTTGTATTTGTATTTTAACTAACTTGGGATTTGGTGTGTCTTGCATGTTAAATGTTTTTTTCAGATGGCTCCAGTACCGAAATCAAAGAAAGTAATAGAAGAAAGAATAAAGAAAAAAAAAGAAAGAAAAAAAATGGTAATACTAAGATAATATTATAAAATTTTATAAGTTAAATAACTAATGTATAAAATACCCACGCACACCCTCACACCCACCCACCCACAAACACACAAAAACACACAGTGCTATTTCCATAGTTTTGTGTGAAATTAATATTCTAATATCGTTTTTTTATCCTCCAGGTGGGAGTATCGAAAGAGAAGGTTCAATTTTGAAACAGACGTAACTCCCGAAAACTCTGATCAATCTGAAACAAACACTGTACGCCGTGATAATGCACCCCTTCAGATAAACCTAGACTTGCTCAATAGTATTGAAGAAAATATTAGTTTCCCCGAACCAGGTTCATTCATATCATTAAACAATATTTCAGTAATTCCCCTTGATGAAATAGAGATCTCTCAGGAATTGCAAGAACCAAACCATTTAACAGAAAATGTGATGGTACACATCCCAGAATATGCAAAAGAAGACGAACAAATTCCAATAGAAAAACTATCCTTCGACAATGTCTTTCAAAAACATCTACATTTTCCGGAGTCGACGCCTGCCCTGAAAACGGAAAAACAAAATACTAATAGACCTAAATTGCCAAGTACCATATCGTCGCAAGCTTGGCGAGACCATTATAAAAAAAAAAAGAGGAAAAAGAAAATGTAATATTAGAAAAAAAACGAAAACAAGAACTGAGGATGTTAGAAAAAGAAAAAAAAAATTTAGAAAAAGAAAAAAAAATTGTAGAAAAGGAGAAAAAAAAGAAGAAAATGAAAGTTTTGAAAAAAAAAAGGTGTGAAACGAGACAACTTGAAATGTAGTAAATGTGATGATGAACTAATAAGTGACATTGAAGATGACCAGGAGAAAAATATAGGTTGTGACAAATGTGTACTCTGGTTTCACTTGAAGTGTACCGAATTGCGGGAGAAAGTCTACGAGGAAGCAGCAATCTCTACTTATGAGTGTATAAATTGTAAGATTTAATTAAGTAATAAATAAATAATAATGTTTCTTTGGCTTTCATTTTGTCTCTCTTATTTTCCCATGACTGAAATATTTGATACAAAAATAGCCAAAATATCCCTCAGAATCCGATTTTATCGGTTTTATTAAGTACATATTTCTTTCGTTTTATCTACCTCTATACCAAATTTTATCTAAATTGGTTTAGATTTTGGAACTTGATAGAGTACCAAAGTTTTTCCAAATTTACAAAGTTTTCCATAAATGTGTTAGATAAGATCGCGAAAAAGAATTTAAACTTTATGACCATTCATTTAGAGTTCATTTTTGTATAGTTTTTAATGATCGTAAAAAGAATAAATCAGTGATCATATACCAACGAAAAGTGATTGTTAACTGAAAAAAACCTACTTTAGTGGTTTTTTGTGTATTTATCAGTAATGTTAATAAAATTACTAATAAACATTAGTTTATTTGATAGTCATAATATTAGTCTATTAGTAAAACCCAAAACTTTAGATTTAGTATGAAGTAGGGATGTAACGATACCGATACCGATATATCGGCCGATATATCGGCAACGCCGATACAACACGACCGATATCAACCAGTTCGAAAAGCGCGCGAAACAAACGACGCGTGTGACGTGCGGTATCTAGGGTTAATTAATAACTATGTGATTGATTTTATTTGAAACTAATAAACGATTTTTTCCATTCTAATTACTGAACTTTTATTAATTAAGTATTTTTCCTTCAGTCTTCAGGACCTAAATACATAATGGTGTTTCATACATATGAAATAAATAACTTTGAATTGAGACAGGTGTATGTCTATGTATAATGTAGTATCAATATCTTATTAACTTCCTTCAAATTTGTTTAACATACGTACATAGAGCACTTAACTACTAAGCCATCAATATCGGTATCTGTATCGATATTGCCGATTATTTTCGTTTAAAATCGGTATCGGTATCATATCGGCAAAAATATGTATCGTTACATCCCTAGTGTGAAGGTTGAATACAATATAAGTCTTTAAAGGCAAAATACCAAGTAAGTGATCGTGAACAGGCATATCGACCCTAGTTACTTGTGTTGAGTCTGGTTGTTTGTATGTGGGGTGCGTTGATCGGACTACCTTCACGTTGGGTAAGCCCAACTAATTTCATCTCTCCATATGGGGATTTGGGGTTAGTTGGGGAAACCTGGTGCACCCCGTCCACAGGTTAGTAACTTCCACCTTCCGGTAGATCTTGCTAGCCTGTGTCCAAACGTTCGATCGAGTGGGGGCCCTCGCCTATACCTCCCCTTCGAGAGGGCTGGTTGTAGGGCCCGAGGCGTGGAGCTCGCCGCACCTCGCGGTGTAGGTGGAGCTGGGTGCTCTTTGAGAGCACCCGAGGTGGTCGCCGAGAGGCGAGAGGAGTTCGGTGTACCTGCCGAGTAACTGCGACACGGGAACCGAACTCCGTGCGCAGAGGGCGCATTGGAGGAGGGCGGTCGCTTTGGCGTGCGACTGCCTGACTCCTGGGGGCTCTGGCAGGTCGGGGAACCTGTTGCCCTGGAATGAGTCCCCACAGGATGCATGACGTGTCCCGTGTTCTGACACGTCGTCCATTGAGGGTTGAGCTGAAGCTCCCCGAGGCGGGGCCCGTTACCGGGCCAGCATCACCAGGGCTGCGGATGTATGCATCGCGCTCTCGTGGCCCTGGACCAACGATGCGGAGATGGAACACCCCAGGTTTTTAGTGGGTATGCCGCCCTTATAGACTCCCACATAACCACCCACCCTCCCCGGGGTTTTTGGGTGGTACCTGTAACAGGTTTTCCTGGGCAGCAAAAAAAAAAAAAAAAGAAATGGTTGTTTGTATGTATAATAAGTATGTATTTACAGAAAAAAGTATATAAGTATTATATACATTATCTAGTACCCACGACATAAGTGTTTGCTTAGTGTGGGGCTAGATGGAGCTGTGTGCAATGATCCGGAATATTTATTTTATTTATTGTTCTGTTGGTGATAGGTACTGCACTAACAACCTATTTTGAGAGTGTATTATCCATAATATATTCCTATTTCTATAAAACTTAGTAACTGACAGTGATCTATCAACACACAGCCCAAACCACTGGACAGATCGGGCTGAAATTTGGCATGCAGGTGGATGATACAACGTTGTAGGCATCCACTAGGAAAGTATTTACGGAAATGCCACTTTTACTTCTTAATGAGAGTAAAGCCGCAAGCACCTACTAGTTTCTACAGTAGGTATAATGTTACTTACCAACTTCAAGAGTAGCCTTCTTTCCGCAGTAAACAAACTGTCCAGTGTAGAGACCCTCGGGGGCAATGAACAGCTCCTTGCGTGTCTTGAACTTGTAGGGGTCGCGGAAGTGGACCACGGCCAGGGGAGCACCTCGGCCGGGGTCGTGGATGATGTCCTGGGTAAATAAATATACATAGCTTCACTATCATTTTTACTACTTTATTAATAATTATAGGATAGAAGAAGACCCCAGTTCTGATGATTTAGAGCAGCGCTGTCGTCTATGGAGTAAGTAATAAATAAGTAATAACACGCGTAGGTATAGGTGACTCGTTGTACTAGGTTTTGACTTTTAGTTTAGACCATCTTTTTCGGGTAACACATACACTAACTAACTGTCCAAAGTATAGCACAAACTGCACACATTTATCACTCAATAAGAATAAATACAGCCATCATTCGGTATGTTGAGGTTATTGTTGTTGTGGTTTACATTTATAGGTTAGGTTTTGATCCAGACCTTCACAACACCCTTAATGTATCCGTGGCGCTCGGCATAGTCCAAGGAGCGGAGCTTGGGGGCACCTTTCCTTTTCTTCGTATGTGATACGAACACTGACCCGGCACCCTTACGCTGAGCACGAATAACTCGACCCATGGTTACGTCCCGTCACTGCAAATGATGGAGTAATAAGTATAGAAATACTACTATAACTAGCACGGTAGGTACACAAGTAACATTATTTTACAAATTGCACTTAAAAACACATCAATTTCGCAAAGATAAATCAGGATTTCAATATAATTTACAAATTCACGTACATTTTCGAGACGGTCACTTTTGAAAGAACAAATCAATTCAGAGTTGCCAATTTCAAAACCTTATTTATTTTTAAATGTCACTGTCACATTTTTTTTTTGGAGAGGTAACTTTATAAAAGAGGGATGAACAAGGATTTTTTATTTCATCCCTCTCTTATATTATTTCTTATTATTTCCATGGGGATGAAAGGATGAAATGAAAATCTTTGTTATAAAATAAATAACACGTCATCTATTGTCAAGTAGCGAAACTATTGTTACGGAAATACATACTAGTATGTAATACATAAAAAAACTGTGGATATATTTATTACTTTCTAATTTTGCTAATATACACAAAGCATGAAACCATTAATTTATAAAAATCACTATACAGTTTTTCTGCTTATTTATATAAAGTTACCATTCCCATCACACTAGGTCACCATCCATTCGTTCTCGTCGTGGCACCATAAAATTTACTATTTCAAGCAATAGTAAAATTCGAAATTTGTTAGATCAATCGCCGAAAGTACATAATACATAACACAATACAAAAATGCCGAAAGTATAAAATATTTTGCTAAATAAATAAAATTATTAATTATTATTGCTTATGTATTGCTCGTTATTGATTGTGAAACCTTAAAAATGTTAATGTCAAAGTGAAAAAGACTAGGCTGTCAGTGTCACGCTCATGTCTATGTCAATTGTCAAATTGTTTTGTGTGAGGTTTGGTGTTTCTGAAATTGAATTTTCCACTAAAATTTAATTTGTAAAGTAAAGAATTACCTTTTATTTGTGTTGAAAACAATAAAACTAAATACATTTATTTGCTGGCATTGCAATTAAACATAAGTTTGAATATCCTGAAGACAAATGTACTTATAAAACTCATCGACAGATATACATACTCGTGTCGCTTACTTATATAAAAATGTAACAGCAAGCAATACAATACAAAACAAATAGGTCACGTTGTCGACTCGCTTGCGGTCACGTTGCATGCGGCGTGGACCGATCTGACATTTGTATATTCCTCATAATTTCTGTACCTAGGTAGGTAGTTAGTACGCCAGTGTAAAATCGTCTCCTCCCTGTGAACCGACGTAATGTTCTAAAAGTTCTAGAAGGTATTGATAGAGTGTTAATGGTAATTCATATTGTTTGTAAATAATTTTAATTAAAAAATCGACAAGGATAAATATCTTGGTACAAATAGACGTGATCACAGTGTTGTGTCGAAAACATACAGAAAGTGAGCCGTGCTGTAATATCAAGGCCTTAACAAGTTTTCTATTTGGATTAGATTGCTTACACATGAAGCTCAAGGTATGTGAATTATGTATGGCGATAAACTATGCTTATGTAATTTGAGTAATTTGTAAATATGGATTTTGCAGAAGCCATTTTCTTACTACACAAATTTCAATTAAGTATAGTATACAAAACTAAAATAAGTATACTATTATAAGTACTATACTTTTATTAATGAAACAACAATTATAAACTTTCTCCTTCTTTTTATCAAAATTTAAAGTGAATTCTGACAACTTCATTACAGTAATGTAACTTATGTTATGAATCATTGTAAAAGAAGCTTAAATGCCTATGCTTCTGCCCATGACTGGACAGTGTTTAGGTATCATTTCTGCTATTTTGCTATTGGCTTAGCTATCCAACTAATTAATATGACAAACCTTTAACTTGATCTTACTTTGATCTTATTTTACTATGGAATCTATGCTGCTGTTATTAAAAGTTGTAAAAGGCACATATAATATATATCTGCATATCTTTTTCTTCTTATCAAATGACAGTGGCCAACTCTGGTGTCAAGAGTTTATCAAGCTGCCTTTAGGGCCTCTGACATGGCTTAATGTCTGCCATACTATGATGACAGCCAGGACCTACAATTTAATGTGTCACCCGACCCACATATCTGCATAATATGAAACAAATATCATTTTTAGCTAATTATTCAAAATTTAAACATTTTTTGTAGCTTAAGTAAAAATATAGTTTGTACCCATTTTGTAAAATGTTGTCTTTATATTAATCAGTTAGCTGTTGTGATAACTATTCTTATGAGAAGCACTTTTCATTTTCTAATATGATTTTCTTATTCAAATTAAGTACCTATTAAGTCATATTTTTAACCCTACTAAAATTAGTTAATTTGAGTTATTGAATACTTTGATAGATTTTGACTCTTTAATAAAATAGATTGTAGTGCTTGCAAAATACAGTTTTGTAATTTTTGATAGTAGGTAGGTAGGTACATATGTTAAACTAAGTGCTTATGTAGGTATCTAAAAATACAAAACTCAAAGGTGACTGACATAGTGATCTATCAACACACAGTCCAAACTACTAGACTCATCGGACTGAATTTGGCATGCAGATAGATGTTATAATGTAGGCATCTGCTAAGAAAGGATTTATGGAAATGCCACTTTTAAAGGGGTAAAATAGGGGATGCAAGTTTTACTTACTTCTTAATGTGAGCGAAGCCGCAAGCTCCCACTAGTTTTTATTATATGTGCCTTTTTCAAACTACAGCAGTAATACATTGCATGATTTAATGACATGGCTCTTTTGAAAGATTTTGTATTGAAAACTATTTCATCTTAAACTTTATCTTGTTTGAATTTCCAGCATTTAGCTTTTTATATTGAGACATACTTACTCCACTTCTTGTTGGGTAGCAGGTAAAATCATATCAGGTGGGTAATTTTTATTTGATTATTTATTATATATTATGTTTGTAAGTACTTATACTTTATATGTATGTATTTTTCTTAAGGCTATATTTGGATACATTTGATTATGTACACAATAATAATATATTGATTTTCAAGTCTAGGGTTAATTGGTTCCTTCTTGGTATGTATGCTAGATCATAGGCTACAACAGTTCTTAACATCTGGCAAGTTGTGTTCAAGAGTGAGTCTATGTACAAATCAAAAAAACAATATTTTAACTCAAAATGTTTTTAAATAAACTAAAACAAAAATAAAATATCTTGTGCAAGTCAATTGAATCTAAATATAGCCTCTAAAATCAATTGAGAAGGGTATTATTACTGTAGGACAGATACATTGTATGTATCATACTTCTTCTTCTTCTGAAGAAATGAGAGTGGCCAACTCTGGTATTGAGATTTTTTGTTTTTGTATCATACTCATACAATAATTATTAATTATTATAATATGAAAGAAACTCACTAGCTTCATTAAATACAATAGGAAAGTAAAAAGACAAATAATCTACTAGAGACCTAGTATTCTTTATGATTTCCTCTCCATCCTACGGTTGCCTGGAAGAGATCACTTTTAGCGATAAGGCCGCCATTTGTGGCATAAGATTTAAATTTTCTCTTGTTTGTGTTGTGTTCTATTTTATTTGTGTGTCCAATAAAGTGTTAATCTATCTATCTATCTATCCAGTAATAAGTGTTTCAAAAGTTTTGTTTTTAACTCTAGTAACAAAGGCTATGATTTTTTTAAATCATAGATTACATGTTTACAGAGAAAGTGATAAACAACACTCTATGTTTTTATAATTACCTACATTATTATGTTTATAAGATATGAACATTAATTCTCATGAAATTACTTAATTTGTGTAGCTACTTTATTTGTTTTCTTTAAATTACACACACAAATATATAGGAAAATGATCTAATGAGCCATTCATTACATTATTTTCATATTTATTTGTGTGTGCCTAGCATCGGTATAAAAATGTATTGTGTATTATACATTATATAACTAATAGATGAGGTC
Organism: Macaria liturata; assembly: GCA_964023185.1. NCBI lineage: Eukaryota > Metazoa > Arthropoda > Insecta > Lepidoptera > Geometridae > Macaria > Macaria liturata. The sequence goes on from OZ026829.1 coordinate 8,914,885, forward strand.
TGCACAAGATCGACACAGCGGGCACATTCAAAGAGAGGCCTATGCCCAGCAGTCGGATAGAGAAGGCTGTGGATGATGATGATGAATGTACAAATAATTGCAAAAAAAGAAAAGATAAAGATAAAGATAAAGATAAAGATTCATTTATTTGCCAGATGTAGTTTTTTACATGATGGTAGGTGATAACATATCAAATATTAGAATCATACATCTCAACCATTACTGGTATGCAAATTAGACATAAAAACTATACTTAATTCAATTTTAATTATTATTATAAAAAAGGAAATTTAAGAAATGTCAAAGTTATATACTTAAATTAAATTAATGTCACAAGTTAGTTATCTTATCATTTAAATATAATTTCACACTATAATAACATTTAGATAGTAAAAAATCAAACAATTTTCTTCTAAAAACAGTCAAATTTACATATTCGCGAATCGACTTTGGCAGGTGATTAAAGATTGTTGGTCCCATACCTAAGACACTTTTCCTAAACAGAGCCGTTTTATGCCGTGGGATACAAATCTTGCTTTTCAGTCTCTTACCCTTTGCTAGAACAAACATGTGTATGTTTCTACGTACAAACATTGCAGTTTCAAATATATACAGACATGGGAATGGTAATATTTTTAATTTTAAAAAGTATGGTTTACAGGAATCCATTGGTCTTAAATGACACACTGACCTTATACATTTTTTCTGTGCACGGAAAATAGTCTCCCTTTTCGTACAATTCCCCCAAAATATTACCCCGTACCGTAGGGTTGACGTCACGTACGCATGATAAGACGTAAGCACAGCTTGTTGGTTCACCACCTTAGATAACCTGGACAATGCATAGGCGAATCTGCTCAGTTTGGAGCATAATGTTTCGGCTTGTTTATTCCATTTTAGTTCACAATCTACATATAGCCCTAGGAACTTCGTTACCGCAGTCTCTTCTATGTCAATATCCTTATAACTAATTTTTGATGTCAATTGTCTGTATTTATAAAATGTCATGATATTGGTTTTAGTCAAGTTAATCAATAAATTGTTACATGTCAACCACTCTATAATTTTATTTAAAGCTAAGTTTATTTCCTCTTCAGGACGTTCATTTTTATTTCCTACAAATATACCCGTACTATCGTCAACGAATAGTACCATAGGTTGTTTTATAGCGCTTGGCATGTCATTTATGTACAAGATAAAAAGTAATGGTCCCAATACGCTTCCTTGCGGTACACCACATTTAACTTTACTGTCATCAGAAGTATACTTCATTTCTGTTTTAGATTTAGGACAAACTTGAATTATTTGTGTTCTTTGAAATCGGTCACTAAGATAGGACTCTATGAGAGCTAAGACGTTACCTCTGATACCGTAAGTTTCTAGTTTGTTTATTAAAATTTTATGGTCCATAAAATCGAAAGCTTTAGTCAAATCCATAAATAAAGCAACTACAGATACCCTCTTTTCACACCCTGATATAATGCTTTCTAAAAATCTATATATAGCAAGATTAATTGATTTGTTTTTCCTGAAACCGAGCTGTTCGTCAATTAATATATTGTATTTTTCTAAGTAATTGTAGATAGTGGAGTGAATATATTTCTCAAATACCTTCGAAAAGACAGGGACTAGAGCCACAGGTCTATAGTTACTTATGTTTTCTCTGTCTTCCTTTTTATATAATGGCTTCACCACTGTCAACTTTAATTTATCCGGGAAAATACCCTGGTCAATACATAAGTTATTTATATGACTAAGAAGTGGGGATATTATAAACGAGACATGCTTGATTATGTTTGTCGATATATCATCATATCCTGTACTCTGAGTATTTTTTAGAGACATGATGATTTTCAAAATATCGTTTGATGTGGAATGTGGCATAAACATAGAGTTAGGTCTATTTATGGCTGTCAATTTAGTGTTGTTTTTGCTTATATTCTTTTGATTTGTCTGATTTATGTAAAAGTCATTAAAAGCCTGCGCTATGTCCTTTGGATCAGCATATATTTTATCATTACATTTAATGCGTTTTATATCCACGTTTGGAGGTTTTATATTTGTGTTCCTGTTAATTATATTCCAGGTTGCCTTAGTTTTATTCTTTGCAGTTTTTATCGCAAAATTATTTCTAGACTTCTGTGTCAAATTTATAATATGTTTGAACCTCTTTGAGTAATTTTTAAATGCTATTCTATTCTCAGCACTGGGAAATCGTCTATATTTCCATAACATCATTCGTTTTTTTGTTGAACATATTCTTATACCTTTTGATACCCATGCAGCTTTCTTATGTATAATGTTTTTGCGTCTAGTCAAAGGAAAACAAAGGTCATAAAATAATTTGAAAGTGTCGTGAAAATAATTAAAAGCTATATTTGGGCAACTACTATCATAAATTTCTTGAAATGTTAGGCTACCTAGGCATTCCCTAAATTTGTCTAAATTTTCTGTGCTATAATCACGCCTATATGAGTACCAGTATCGAACTGGAAAGTACTCCTTTACGGGACAGGTAAAATATTGAGCTTTATGGTCTGATAAAACTAGTTGTAATGACTCACACGAGGATCCTCTCGTATTGTGCAGGAAGTTATCAAGACATTTACCACTAGCTGGTCTCGTTGGTTCGTATAGAGATAATTTTAGATTGTAACTTTTTAAAACGTTCTGAAAACTTTTAGTAATCTCACTATCTTCTAGTACGTTGATATTAAAATCACCACATATCACAACTTTTTTCCTTTTTGAGCAAGTAAGGTTGAGTATATTTTCAAGACAGCTGAAAAATTTTTTATAAGAAGACTTATCCTTCTTTGGTGCTCTGTATACACAAACAAAAATCACATTATGCTCATATAGTTCTAATGCGCAACACTCCACAATTTTTTCCACGCTAAAATCTTTTATCTTACTAATTTCTCTAAACTGATAGCTCTTATGTATAAGAATGCAAGCACCACCATGGCGTGATTTACGACAACTGCTAGATGCTAACGTAAAATTAGGAACATTAAGGAACCCTGTGTCACTACTGATCATATTATGCTCAGTAATTCCAATGACGTCTACACTTTTCTTAATTTCACTAAGTTTTTGTAGCTCTACTGTCAGTTGATCTGCTTTATTAATTAACCCGTCAATATTTTGATGAAGAAAGTGGATATCATTCTTAGCTAAGAAAAAACTGCTCTTGTGAAGTGCTATTATTTGATGTTGGATCATTATTTGGTGCATTCTTTGTTTCGCTAAACTCACTTTGCACGATGTCGTTTCCGGCCAATGGACTCTTAGTATTCACTGGTTCTGTTTGAGTGCTTACATTAACTGATAAAACCTTTGATTTAACTGCTGTATATATTTGTAACTTAGCCTCACGTATTTTTGCTCTGTAATCCTGCTTTAACAATTCTCTCAATAATGATTGGCAAAACTCTACGCGTAATGTATTCTTGTTCGGTACCTTTTTACTATAATCCATGTTCAAGAATGAAACATGTTCAAACTTCAGACAGACTTGCCGTATTACATAGTTTAATTTATGTTCGTTTAAAAATCTATTAAAAGGGACTTCACTAACAATAATATTTGTAAAATTGAAATAATTCAAAAAACTTTCGGTAATAAATTTCAGATTTTCTGGATTACTATCATTCATGCCACCTAATATTACAATATAGTCTTCTTTAGTTAAACTCATTAATTTTTCTTTATTGGAGTCCAAAACATGTTTAATATCTGCATTTGCCTTCCAGTACGCTGTGACTTGATATTTGGAGCCAACCAACTCCTGCACTGTTTTACGCAATCCAACACCCCGTTGATCAGCCAGTATTACAATCTGCTTATCTCTTTTCCGAGTGTTCTCACTTGCTTCTTTTGTCAGTTTAGGTATGTATCTTCTCTTGTCAATAATTACTTGCTGTGTATTTTCAGGCTCAAAATTTCCATCTCCGGTATTTACTAACATTTCTGGTATTTTTTCTTTTGGTAGGTCGGTAATTTTTTTAACTAACTGCTCGTTTTCATGCTTAACTGTAGTATACTCATTTTGTAGTCTTTTTATTTTCCTAGATACATCTTTTAGCCTCTTCACCATAATAAATTTCTCTTTTCGCTTGCGAGCATTAAATTTCATGATTTTCTTTGATTTTTTGTGGCATTCTGTTTTATGGGTTTTCTTCTTTTCCTCTTCAAGCCATTGTTCTAATTTTTTTACTTGATCTCTTAGTTCAGTAATAATTTCTTGCTGTTTTTCATACTCAAATTGCTGATGCTTATCTTTTTGTGCTACAGAACTTCTTGATGGCGTACCAGAGTATTCTCGCGAAATAGATACACGTTGTCGTTTTCTTTTTCCACTGGCATATGGTGTGGTAGATACGTCTGAAAACTCAATTTGCTTGTATATATCTATTTGTTTCTTACATTTCAATAACTCTTTTTTTAATCCACCATTTTCTAACATTAAGTTATCAACTTCATTATTTGCCGATTGCAGGCGTTGCTCTAACTCTGATATCTTCTGAGTAGTTGTTATGTCTAATTGACTAATGTTCAATTGAGAGTTTGGTGCACTCATTCTTGTGGACTCAAATAGCGATGAGTCGGTCAAACTTCCCAAAGAGTTTGCCCTTTGTCTAGGTCGAAATTTTGTTACATTATCAAAGCAAATTGATGCATCAGTTTCCATCGTTATATTCATATTAAAACTAATGTCAAATAAAGAAAAAACAAAATAGTGAGTTCATCCGATAAAAATAATGTGCAAAAAGACAGGTCGGTGCCGAGGTTTGAACCACTGACCGTCGACGAGACGAAGCGAGTTCGAATCTGCAGTGTTAACCGCTCGACCACCGGGCTTGTTGGCAGTGTCTTCAAAATAAACACATAGATTCGACGTCTCAGATCAGAAGTAGTATTAACAAGTAAAAAATATTACAAATAAGTACTTAATATAACTGGTACATCATTATTGTTCAACAGATGTTATATTTAGATATCCATTCTGATATATTTCTAAAGATTTCCTAACTTTTGAAATGTTTCCTCATTGATTCAGAAAAAAGGCCCTTTTATTTCGTCTTTCTATAGAACACTTGGGCAAGCTCTTTGAAAGTAATATGTAGGGATTCTTGAAAAAATACCGTCGACAATGTTGTTCCCTAAACAAAATGGAAACTTTTCAATGGGGTTTTTGCAACACTTTATGTAACTTATTTTCCACGAAAATGATCTAAACT